>CAKALU010064724.1:6999-22486 GCA_916700995.1 Hozukius guyotensis | reverse complement strand
GAGTAGAATATGACTATTGGGTGAAGGTAAATTATAATGTTGTCATGATGTGTTCAAATGTAATCTCGCAAAATTAAGTTTTTTTGTAGTTGTTTGTAGATGTTTTCACAGTAATATAAAATAGATATTACAGAGGGAATTGTGACCTGTTTAACGTCCTAACACTAGCTCTAAGCAGCTTATAATACATCATTAAAACTACTGATGCCAAGATTTTTCTTAATCAAAGTATATATTTAAATAAAATTACAATAATTTATTTCCTAATCGTTTGAATTGTGTTTTTATGCAAATAATCACTATAGATGACAATAACACAGTACCCTCCTACCCCCGAAAAATAGGGCTCCCCTGGAAGCTACGGTGTGATTCGAACACTGTAATTTACCATATAATGTTTTTTGTTTAAAATATATCAAACATTGAATGACATCAGATCTAAAATGTTATTCCTTCATTTAGCGCAGAGATTTCAAAAGTGGCATATTAATAAAAAATACAGTAGCAGTCAGTGAACACTTGAAAAAAGCATCAGTGAGCGAGATGGCAAAAGAAGCCATTTATTGAAATAATCAAAAGAAACTAAACATGAACACTTTTTTTTTTTTTTTTCTCAATCAAGCAAAATGTAACAGTTTCCACGTCGAAAAACACAGTCAACACTACGTCTCTGAAACACTCCCGCCCAGTCTGGATCAGGCAGTTCTGTACCGAGGGCAAAGAGCTAAACAGCAGTTTTTTGTTCGGAATCTTTTGTAACACGTAAACCTTCAGACAGAGAAAAAAAAACTGAAATCCAACACATGGCTTTATAAATCAAATATATACATTTGTTCTTACAGCATTTACACATACAGAGGAAAAAAATAAAATAAAACAAAGCAAAGTACCACAGAAGAACTCTATCTGTCAATCCAAAGATAAAAACAAAAAAAAAACACAGCATGTAGAGAGAGAGAGAAGTGAAACTGAAGCATGACGATGCTGCCAGAACAGCACAACATTGTCTTTATTAGCGCCGACAGTGAGAAGCAGCAGGGTGTCCTGGGCTCCGGAGGAACGAGGGAGACACACGGGATGACGGATCAGGGTACAGGACAGGAACATGCTAGCACAACCCTGAGCTCAGAGCGAGGTGATGGAGGGGAGGGTCTTTCTCCCAGCTGGGGTCACTTCACTTCCACTTCAGTCTATTTAGGAAGAAGGGACGCATCAAAAACTTTTCCCACAATGCTGTTTTAGTCAAACACGTTCGATTTTCTCTCATTTTAAAGGAGCCGGCTTGTTCCAAGGCTTGATTTAAGACACGCTGAGACTTTTTCAGGAGTATAATTATGACTAAGTCTTTCATTAGGTTATGTGCATACTTGTGCTTAAAAAGTATTGTTCCTGGCAAAGTTTAGCTAGTTGATAGGTGAGTAGACGGCTTTCTTTAACAAATCTTTCTGTCCATATTCTCAGTTAAAGGGACTATTTGTAACTTTCAGAATTGCTTGTTAACAGCGACACCTGTGGCTGTTAAGTCAACGAAAGTCAGCGTCGGGCTCGCACTTGTGCTCGCTCTAAATAGACATGAACGAGCATCTCTCAAAACAGTCAGGCGACACACTTCTGCTAAAAGCACAATATCACTCTATATTTCACCTGCGTGGCAGTAATGTAAGCTGACCAGACGAAGGTCTCTCCATGAATCGATGCTGATATTAGTGTTGGCTTTTCCTGCTTCAGCAAAAGCGGGTCGGTGCCGGGGCTGAAGCAGGAAGAGAAACGTTATCGCCTCCCGACTGCGCCCGCAGGAAGACACCAGCACCCGGTCGGAGACGATAACGTTTCTCTCTGTGGAGCCCCGTCACTTCACAAGACACGGAAAAACCTCTGTTGGTCTGGAGGAGCTGCAGCAGTTATTTCTGCACAAACATCCACTGTACATTCACTAGATATTCTCAGAGCTAAACTAACTCTTCTGCAGTGTGTAGTGAGCGCGCGTTCACGTCTAGAGGTGGAGCGAGACAGCCAGAACGCGAGGTGAGTGAGTGAAGGCAAGCAGGCAGCAGAGCAGTGGCTCCGGACACTTGCGAGCGTGCATATGCGAGCACGCGTGTGTCCCGACCCGGTACATTTATACGCTTAAAAAGTTACAAACAGTCCCTTTAAATATTTTTTTTTAATGACAGTACTGGAAAGTTTGAGCTCCTCCTCATGTCTTCAACAAGAAAACAATGATGTTTATATATAGACCATATTTATACGGTCCCATAGGACCCATCATTGTCCCTTATACAGCATGGTGGGATGGTCATCCCTCACTCTGCGGAGGTTACAACACTCGTAGTCTATAAGATCATCTCTGGCAAACTTCCTACTTTCTTAAATTGGAAGTTTGTAATTCTCCAGAACAGTTATAATCTAAGGTCACATAAATGGCTTCGGTTTAAAGTTCCTTCTATCAGTACAGAAGCTGGCAAAACAAGCCTGATCCTGGTCCTGGTCCTGGTCCTGGAATGATCTGCAGGCCAAGCTTAAACTTGAGACCATTATCTCTTTAAATGATTTTAAACATAGAGAAAAGGAAGTGGTCACTGCAAGCTGCAGGTGCTTCAATTAAATAGCAAACACATGACCAACATGCTGCACTGTTAACGCACTGTATAATGATGTCATGTATTTTGTCGTACCTATTGTTGCTGTCGTGATTCAATGTTTTGTCTTTTCATGTGTTGGATGCTGCTATCTGACCCCGTCTTGGCTATAGGTCTCACTTGTAAAAGAGGTTTTAATCTCAATGTGACTTCCTAGTTAAATAAAGGTTATGATGATGATGATACAATTGTCATTTCCAATGTATCATATGCAAATAAAATGCCAGAGGCGATTTAAAGTTGCGCAATCCTTTTGTGAATTCACCCACCAAGACACAGGAAGTGGCTGTGGCCCTGTTCAGACCTGGTATTAACATGCGTCCTCAGTGATCGGATCACAAGTGGACAGCTCTAAGTAGTACAGGTGTGAACGTACCTAAGACGCATTGAGGACGCATTGAGATCAGATCTTTCAGACCACATCCAGAGGTGGTCTGGGCCACATATGGTCACATTCTTTTAGTAGTGAATGTGTCCTGGACCACATTAAGGACCGCCTACTCAACTGACGTCCCGCTGGGATCCGCGGGGTCTCACTGCGCAGACGTGAGCGCTTGTCTGCCTCGCGGCATAGAAACGACTTCTTTGCTCTACTGTATTCTGTCGGTACGACTGTATTTTATTAAAATATATCTCATCTATAGGCTACATATCTACAGACTAGGCACAGGAAGTGCATTATTATTATTATACTGTCGGAGATGTGTCAGTGTTTTTGTTCCGCTGCGTTGCGCGGAGCTGACACCCGACCGCTCGCTCTCTCTCCTCCCCGGCTCTCTGAAGCTCTGTACCCCGCTGTTGTCTGTCAAAGGCAGCGGT
This sequence comes from Hozukius guyotensis, assembly GCA_916700995.1. NCBI lineage: Eukaryota > Metazoa > Chordata > Actinopteri > Perciformes > Sebastidae > Hozukius > Hozukius guyotensis. Next base: position 19,028 of record CAKALU010064724.1, on the reverse strand, counting down.
GTCGGTGGTGAGGTGGTACAACAACCTTATATTTTGATGTTATCAAAATGTTAATAAAATGTACCCGAATTCACGAATATGCAGGATATTACTACTGACATTCCTGTAATAGTACGTCACAACGTCTGTTGTATTAGCCGTGTGTTTGCTACGTGTTTATTTGGATAGAGAGCGGGGAAATGAGATCGGATCACAAGTGGAGACGCATTCTAACGCCAGATGTGAACAGACGTACTTAAAGCTGTCCACTTGTGATCCGATCACCGAGGACGCGTGTTAATACCAGGTCTGAACAGGAACCAAGTGTAACTGGGGTGTTGGACAAAAGCAAATCTGGCAATGTGTTCACTAAAATCCTCTTACCCCGCTCTCCCCTACAAAATATTGTCACCAAATCCTGTCAGAATGAAAGAGACGACAAGTTGCCTCAGATGTTGATGCTTCCGATACCACCAACGTTGGATACAGCGTATTATGCAGGGAAGTGAAGTGAGCCCAGCGGGGGTTGTTGCCGTTGACAGACTGAAGCAGACCTGCCCCACAGATTGAAGGTGAGGTGAAGGGAGGTGGCGAGGCGGACAGACACACTGACAGTTGGTAGACGCTGACTGAGGCGCTGCATTCACACCGATATGGCTTCAGGCCTTGAGACGTGTCAGCGACGTGCAGACAGACGATAAAGGGTGAGGGTGGAGGTGAGCTCGGTAGTCCACCACCCACCCCCCACCCCTTCATCATCGGGGAACACACACAAGGATGCAGCCACAGGTTTCCTCCCGTGGCTTGCTGCGAGGACTCGGAGACAGATAGAGAGACAGAGCAGAGCTGAGGTGCGTCGACGCGGCGCTCATCGTGAAACGCAGCGCTGCTGGAGCTCCTTCTCTGTGCGTGGTCGTAAGATGTCGTCTACAGTATAAGCAACTACAAACACCCGAAATCTGAAGTGTCATTTGGAGAGAACGCTGACATATAAAACAACCACAACCTCCCCTTCCTCCTTCCTCTGCTAGACTGGACTGTAATAGTGAACAGACAGCTTCATTAGTATTGCTTTGAGTGTACGTGTAGTGCCTGGTGGTCTACGTAATCACAAGTTTTTACTAACATTGTTTTTGAGAGGAGAGTTTTGGTGTCCTGCAATATTACTGCTGGGAAATGCTTGAGGCGCCGTTCATCTGATCGCAGAACAGCCATCTCTGCCGAAGGCGACTTTTATACTTTTAAAACTCGTGACTCGCGCGACGGACTCTGGTTCTTCGACTTTTGAATCATCCCACAGATTTGCGTGTGGATGTATGTGAGATAGTTCAGCCAGAAGTGATGGCACATGTAGTATATAAGTAAAGGTTTGATTGTAGTTTGGTTCATCTGGTTCGCACCGAAGATAAAAATAAAAAGATGCATAGTTGTTAGAGGCGTAACGACTCATCTACTACATCGATGTATCGATTTATATTCCTACGATCCAACTACATCGATAAGTACTCGGCAAGTTGTCCTTCCTGGGGGACGTACTGTATATCCATCCAAAATCAATTTGCAAGGTAAATAATTGATTGTATCGCTACTAAGAATTTGCACCTTGTATTTAAGCAACGTTATATGGATGTATTTTTTAGCACTTTTATTAGTAAAGAAATGTTACTCCGCTACTCCGGTTCACTCTCCCTGTGTACACGCGTACACGTCCGTTCATGCATGCACCATCCCCGTTTGCATCAGGATGGCGCATTTGAGCACGGAGTGGGATCGGAAAGAAGGCATTATTATAGCGGGGTGCATCAGAGGCTGCGACAATCATGACTCATCACATTCACTACTTTCACCCCCTTTAATCACAGGACTATCCCCCGTCATGATGCACATGACAGCTTGGGAGTCCTGTAGAGAGTTTTCCTCAGAGGAAACATATTGTTGTCTGGTTCTACGGAAATTATTTTTCAACTTTAATTTTGAACCCGAACAATTTCTATCACATCATCCTCAGGCTATTATAATTAAAATGTGGAGTTCCAGACCACATTTTGTCCAGGATGGAGACACCGTCCGGTTTGAAAGACTGGACAGGAACGGACGGTCCTGATGGAGTTATAAGCGGAGCGAAATGCCTGTTGATGCGCAGAAGGAACTGTGTGGAATAATTAATCAAAACAACACGTTTGATGTGCACATAAGCACGGAGGGTTCTGTGGTTCAAAATGGCACAAAATGTCACCAGCGGATCTGCCGTGTCCGTGCGTAATTGTGGCTTTGACGGCGCTCAACATCACTCTAGTCAGAGAACTACAGCGGGGTGTGCTGTGCTGGCTCTCTATATACTTATCTCGTGCGCACAAATTAATTGTGCAACATGATAAACGTCTATGTAAGTATAATATTGTTATTATTTTAATTGTGGTGAAAACCGGGACAATTTGTTAGTGACTGTTGAAAACCGGGACATTTGAGTGTTTTACAGATATTTGTCGGGACTCGGGACACGTCAGCTTCGTAAACCGGGACGTCTGGTCACCGTAAGCTAGCTCTCACTTTCCTAGTGAACAGCATGATGGGTCTTCCCAATTGTTGAATGTGTAACGTGACAGACATCTCAAATCACTTAGTAGACTTGTTAAAAGGCATATGGATCGTATAAATGTAATGGTAGTTCATCTTTTGAATTCATACTAAAAACACATATCTACAATCGCAAAATCCTGTGGTCGGTCTGGTTTGAGTCTGCACCGCAAAGACACAAGAGTTTGTTTGGAAGCTGACCGAGACCACCTTAGCAGTCTGGGGGCAGTTCTTTGGTCTGCAGTTGGTCCCAGTTTGAATGCCAACGTTCTAGGGCCGCCTCCTCTTAGTCGATTAGTCGACTAATCGATTGTTTTGGTCTTAATCGACTAAGATTTTCTTTAGTCGATTAGTCCTTTTTTAATGCTTTTTTTTTCCTGCTGAATGACTTATTTCCAAGAAACTTATGAGCACATCTCTGGTAAACACAAGGAGTGTGTTCCAATCCACGTACTTCCAGAAGTACACTTCAATGTAGTGTACTTTGTGCACTCTGTACTCACTTGAGTAGTGTGTAAATTTCAGCGGGGTAGGGTCGTCTCAAATCGAATACTCTGCGGCGCACTGACCGGAAATGACGATTGCAACATTTGACCGCGGCTCGCTACCCGCCAAAATATCTTCTAAAAAAAATGAAAGCAGAGTGGAAATTACGTTTCCAACGTCGTCGCCTACGATGTGTCCTCCTTTTGGCTGAAAATGCACCGGTATGTTTACGTATTGTATTGTTTTATTCTGTTATCTACGTCTGTTTGAATAGCAGTCGTGGCTGCGCCCCTTCCGCTACGTAGCCAAGATGGCGACAGTTGAGTGTGAAAAGTGTCCAGCGTTCCACACTCAACGATCTGACCGTTTTGAGTACAACATCCGGGTACTTTGAGTGCACTGCATTTTGCCATACTTCCCAGTGTGAACGCACTTATGCACTCAAAATAGTAAGTGTAAGTACAGAAGTACACGGATTGGAACACACTGAAGGATTGCCGATTAAATCAACTCATCGATTAGTCGACAAAATAAGAATTTCTTTGGTCGAGGACAGCCCTACAACGCTCACGCAAGCCCAAACATACCAAATGAAACGGGCAAACGCACCAGAGGTCATCTGAACTGAACCAAAAAGGTCAGGTGTAAATGCACCCTAATGCAGCACCATTAGTGATCCATTATGCCTTCTACAAATATTTAGTACATTTAACCATTTGACCAAATTTTTATGACAAAGATGTCAGCCTCTGAATAACCATCTCCCATCACAGGACACTAAAACTCTCCAGTGAAATGTTGTTGTTGGTTGACATGGACAAGTTGATGATAAATCTGTTAATAATTCACCAGCATAATGACATGATGGTGTAACCTTAATGCTGTACGGATATATATGCGTGAGAGATTATATTTTATATTGTGTGTGTCCTCTGTTTCCTTCATCACTCAGTCATCATCATCATCATCACACTTCAAGGCCTTCATTCAGCAAATCACCAATATGTAGCTTAACAAGAGCTAACGCTTAGCCAGAGCTAGCTCACCAGCATTCGTGTTTCATGAGTTTCTCAACATTTTGCAGCGTCATAGTTACTCGACTCGTGAATAACCTAATCTGTGTGACTTTGTGAAGTTGAATTGATCAAATGTTCCTTTAACAGTCACCTATAACGAATATCAACTTCATCACGGTCACACAGTGTTCCAGCATCGCTGACTTTTCAAAGTGATTTCTAATTTTTGACAGATAGAGTTCGGCATCTGTCAGGACCCGTTTCAAAGTTGGTTTAAACGGAGACATCGACACTGAGACACTGAGACATAGGCCTTTCTCAAAGTAGACATTTGACTTTGTCATTGCAGAAAAAGCAGCGGTGGGACTAATAATGTTAACGGTGGCCCTGACAAACCAGTTTCAGTTTACACCACAGACTGTATATAAAGATGGACGACGCGTCTCCGCTTCCTCCTCCCTGTGCAGAAGTGAAAGCCAAAATATCCTGGATACGGGAGCTGTCATCTTGAGGTTTTGACGTCATCTGGAGCCAGAGTCGAGCACGGCCGCAAGCCTGTTAGCGAGAGAAACTCACAGCTGTCAATGATGACGTCTCACCCTCTTTTTATAGCAACAAATAACTAATTAAAACCAAACGTATCAGAAAAATGAACACTTGAACATACATCAGTGTGATAAGAACTATCCCGAGGCGTTCCCAGGCCAGTGTGGAGATATAATCTCTCCACCTAGTCCTGGGTCTTCCCCGTGGCCTCCTCCCAGCTGGTCGTGCCTGGAACACCTCAGGGGGCATCCTCACTAGATGCCTGAACCACCTCAGCTGGCTCCTTTCAACGCAAAGGAGCAGCGGCTCTACTCCGAGTCTCTCACGGATGACTGAGCTTCTCACCCTGTCTCTAAGGGAGACGCTAGCCACCCTCCTGAGAAAACCCATTTCGGCCGCTTGTACCCGCGATCTAGTCCTTTCGGTCATAACCCAGCCCTCATGACCATAGGTGAGAGTAGGAACGAAGATTGACCGGTAGATCGAGAGCTTTGCCTTCCGGCTCAGCTCTCTTTTCGTCACAACGGTGCGGTAAAGTGAATGCAATACCGCCCCTGCTGCTCCGATTCTCCGGTCAATCTCACGTTCCATAGTCCCCTCACTCGCGAACAAGACCCCGAGGTACTTGAACTCCTTCACTTGGGGTAAGGACTCATTCCCTAGCCGGAGTAGGAGCCGTCATGTCGTCCATCTTTATATACAGTCTATGGTTCACACAGAAACTATGGTTCGAGTTGCTGTGAGGAGTTAACATAAGGTCAGTTAGGGTTGTCACTTTTTAATTCCAACCGTAGGAAATATGTATTGATCTGTAATGACTTCAAACGAATGATGCTTTAGTTCTTAATCGTCTGAAGTTGATTTTTGACAAAGTGACGGCTCTAACATCGGTCAAAGAAATACGCTGATCGATCGTTTTTTAGTTTTTGACGTCCGTCAATCGCCCGACTCATAAAACATACACACTTCCATTTTATCACATGTATCAATCCACACTAGCTCCGAGACACACGCGTGTGACGCGCGTCACCTCGGTAAACTTCTACTGAGACTGCATGGTGAAGACAGATAGAACGCTAGGTAGCTAGCAAGCTATGTGGGAAGATAATCCCACTGACGATGCTTTAATTAGCCAAAATGTTCTCTGTGAGAAAGGCCTATAACCCTTTGCAGTGAGGCGGTCACTTTATGGGTCCGTGGACAATCGCAGTGCATTTTGCTCCTCTTGTTGCTTTTAAGCAAATTGACAGACTTTGTCTGTCTGATTATACAGTGTCCGTAGAGAAACGTTCTTGTGTTTGTTTGTCTCTCCCGACCGAACATTTTGTTCATATGACTGTCCAAGTTTTATTCCTTTCTTTCATAGTGTTCATGTTGTTCTAAACCTAAGTGGATTAGAGTCCTTCTCCTCAACTCTTCATTCATTTATAAACAAAATGTCTGTTTTCTTACCAAGTTTGTTCGACCTGTCAGGCTTTCTCTTCCATCTCTTCATTCATCCATCTATACATTTTGACAATTTTTCAGTTCCGAGCCCAGATCACAGTCTCTGGAGAAGTTCTGGTCCATCTATCCATCCTGAAACATGGGGGCAGTTTGTCTGTAGTTTAAAGTACATCCAATCCACTGCAGTGCTTGTCCTAAACATGTGAGACTTTCTGCGTCTCTCTCGCTTGTTTGATGCTGTACAGCCACTTGATGACTCTCGCATTTCGCTCCACGGCCGAGATGCCGTACGGAACACGCTCCCCGGCCTCCTCCTCCTCGTCCTCGTCCGCGTCCGACAGCCCGTCGTTGGAAGATCGCCGCGACCGGTCGCAGTCGGAGGAGATCATAGAAGCTGATCGGAAGTTCAGGCTGACGATGTCGGAGTTGGCCCGCGCAAAGCTCTCAGGGCCGACCGCCTCCAGCTCCTCTGGGTCGAGGCCGCAGTAGTTAAAAAAGCGTTCCACGTCAGCTCCAGCTCGGGCGTACCGGTCCGACAGGTCTGATTTGGATCTGTGTAGCGAGGAGCGACGAGCCACGGATGAACCGAGCTCGAGCTCCAGGTTGGCATCGGTTGAAGTGTTGGAAGGGTCTCCGATATCACAAAGTAGCGACTGGGGGGTGGTGTTGTCACAGAGCGAGGGGGACGGAGTTGGGCGAGGGGGAGGCAGCGACAAGGAAAGTGCGGGGGGAGGGAGGGAGGCGGGGTTTGGTTTTGGAGGGAGGGGCGGAGCTGAGGAGCTGCTGGATCGGGCCGTGCGAAGCGGCTTGCCGTTGCACAGTCGCAGGAGGTCGGAGGAAGAGTGCGAGGTGAGTAGAGGTGGTAGTGGGGAGCGAGAACGATCTATGACTCCTTCGCCGCGTCTGCTAAGGTTGAGGTTCCCTCCCTGTAGTGGACTGCGACGTCCCCCGCTGTTGATCGGAGGGACCTTCAGGGAATGGGAGAAGGATCGGAGGGAGTGTGAGGTGCTTGGACTTGGAGCTGAGTCTGGTGGTTGCTCATTAAGTGTCATTGTAGACCGGTAGGTTAACGGCATCCTAGGAGCAGAAAAAACAGGAAGTTAAATACATGATTGTATTTATGACAATGATTCAGTGAGTGTGGACAAAAACGTAGGCTGAATTCAAGTACTGTACTTCCCCGCGCTTGCACACTTGTGGACATAAAGAACAACTTAACAAAAGGTTGTTAAGTTGTTCTTTATGTCCACAAGTGTGCAAGTAACGACTCAAACGAGCAGTGTCGTAGTAACGTTACGAGGAAATGAGTCAAATCTACTCATTGCTTCATCCATACACTGTTATCACAGCGTAGGAAAGCACATCACTATCACCAGATGAGTGACAACTTTGTTTGCCTCATTTTCTGCAACCAGCGTAGCATTAAAGCACGGTGGAACTAGCGGACAGCTGGCTAGTTAGCTAGCTTGCTAATTTCGGCATGCTTTAATGCCACACTGGTTACAGAAAACGAGCCCAACAGCGGGCTGGTGGGTCCGACGGTCCCTCCGCCTCACTCCCCGCCGCTCCGGAGAAGGACAAGCTACATGGCTAACTAGCCACCCATCCGTCTCTGGAGTTGCGTCCGCTCTCTTCCTGGCGAGCTGCGACCACACTTCACAGCCCGTGTTTTCACCATAACAACTAACAACAATCGCCATTTTCTTTTGTGCTAATCAAATGACCACAGAATATAGTTCAATGTCTGTTCTATTCTATTTCTATGGATGTGAATGAGTGGTAAGAAGGGTGTATTTGCCCCCAGAACCGTAACACTGATCAACACTGTTATAGTAGTAGAATGTTTGGAATAGAAGGAATTTCTTTCACAGATATGTTTGTGTTTGGTACAGAAGTTATTTGATTTTCTCTGGAAAAAAGGCAAAGAACTACTCCTGCAATGACTGGGACTAGTATCAAAGTATAAAAAGTGACTATACATATAAATGCAAATTTTGTATTCTTTAAGAAACATTGCCCAACGTAGTCTGCAATTGCGTTGGGCTGCCCAAATCTACAATTCCTCAAATTTCCACAAAACCTTCAACCCTAATTGTGATAATATCGTATCTTGAGTTTGCTCAAGCTTTGACTCCCCTTTATACTAACCTGTGGCTATGTAGTTCAGCTAATTATCTACAGTAACTTGCCAACCTTTATAAACCATAATGCCACAATCCTTACTGGGTAGAAAAACTATTAATTATTTAGAGGTAAAGTTGGTAACTGTTGATCACCACCTGGAGTTTTATCTAACATAGGCCTACATATATTACCATGACAAGGCATCTGATACACATATAATACAGCAAATAATGGCTTCTGTTATGCAGTTATGTTCCAACTATGGTGAATCCCCATAAGCCCTGTATCTGGAACATTTAGGAAATTTCAGTCAAGGTGACCCATTTGCAGTAGAACTGCAGTGTTTCAACTCAAAAACAGCCCTTAATCATTGCTTGAATGTCAAAGCAGTAATTTACCCTGATGGCGTCCAACTCCTGGCCATTCCCCCCGATGACCTCATCAACACAGCACTCTTAGCTCCGCCTCCTAGTCCTTCAGATCCTGCTCCTGAAGAGGACGACGAGTTCAGCAGATTTTTAAGGATCTCCAGGTTTAAGTTCTCCCGCTTGCTGCAGCCGCTGCTTGTTGCACACGAGTCTGACTTGGCGTTGTTATTGGATGCTTTGAAAGGTATCCCGCCTCCATTTCCTCCACCAATCCCAGAGCATCTCTTGGACAGGAGGGTGTGACCGGCGGGAGGCTTGGCCAGCACAGGTGGTTTGATGGGCTCCTGCTTGGCGTTGATAACTTCCTGGCTCTTGACATACTTGGCCTTGTCAGCTTCTAGTCTCTCAACAGCACTTAGGCGCTTTGGGTTAGGTTCCACCTGAGACACAGATCAAAAATAATGTGTTAATGAACACAAAACGCAGCCTACAACTTGTAGACAGACCAACCAGTGACACTCACACTAAAGCAAGTCTTTGGACTGCAGACAAGTCTTTGGATAGTGGACAAGTCTTTGGGCAGTGGACAATTCTTTGGACTGTGCACAAGCCTTTTGACTGTGCACAAGCCTCTGGACTGTGGACAAGCCTTTGGACTGTGCCCAAGTCTTTGGACAGTGGACAAGTCTTTGGGCAGTGGACAATTCTTTGGACTGTGCACAAGTCTTTGGACTGTGCACAAGTCTTTAGATAGTGGACAAGTCTTTGGGTTGCGGACAAGTCTTTGGACTCTGCACAAGTCTTTGGGTTGTGGACAAGTCTTTGGACTCTGCACAAGTCTTTGGGTTGTGGACAAGTCTTTGGACTCTGCACAAGTCTTTGGATAATGGACAAGTATTTGGGTAGTGGACCAGTCTTTTGCCAGTGGACAAGTCTTTGTACCTGTCTCCTGAAGTAGTCTGGGCCCTTGTTGAGGATGCGGAGGGGTACGGCGGAACCGTAGGCCGTCGCGGGGCCAGCGGCCTTGCTATCTGGCAGGGCTGGAGCCAGCGTCTCTGTCGGCATGGCAACGAGGCGACTGGGGTGGCCGGCCGTGGTGGCAGCAGGTTCGGGGGGGTCGACAGAGGGCGGGGGCACCGGAGGACCCCCAAAACATGAAGACACAAGGTGGAGAAGAGAAAGTCTAGAAAGAGACGAACCCCCTGGCCCTCCTCATAGCCTGTGGGACCCTGTGGTACCGAGCCAGACTCCGGGCTGCTGAAGTCCTGTATTCAAATATACTACTGCATTGCCTGAGTAGGATGATCTACAAATGTCTCGACTGGTCTGTGGTGCTGAGGTTCAGCTGAGCAAGATGGACTGATAGACAGATAGAAAGAGAGAGAACAGTGACAGAACGGAGAGGAGGAAGAGGAGTGATGAGTGTGTTTCGGTGCAGTGGTGTGGATGAGTGCTTCCACAGGGCCGAAGGAAAAGCAGGGGATGGTTGGAAAAGGAAAGCCCCGCCGCCTCTCCACGCTCGCCTCAGCTCTCCCTTCGGCTCGCCACACTATCTGGAATAGGCAAAAAAAAAAAGAGAGAGAAAGAAACAGCCAATGAGGGTAGAGTTAGACTGTGACATCATGCACCTAGCAACAATAGCAGGAATAGCTAGGACACAGACACACACACACACACACACACACACACACTGCAAGGTACCACTGTGTAAAGAAAGCTGACTGATGGTTAATGAACATAAAACTCATTTCTGATGACATAAACATGCAGCAAACTTTTCAATGAAACGTTTACTCGTGCAGAACACTACATTGCCCAAAATCCCACTGGAACTGCCCACTCAACCACTTTGTGGTCACTAAAGCAGCGCTGGAGCTGTTGGGGCTTTAGTGCTTTGCTCAAGGGCACTTTAGTGGTGTGGTTAGATGAGAGAGGACACCAGGCCGGATACAAACCTACAACTCTCTGGTCCCAACTCACTCACTTTTTCAGTGCTTGTGCTCATACATTTGGGTATCTGGAGTGCCTACCTATGGAGGACAGAACGTGCCAAAATAAAAAAATAAATAAATGAATGACTCGATAATTGTGTCATTAAATATAGCAAAAATAATATTAAAAATAAACATAGCCATTAATTAATTGATAAAAATGTGACATAAATTGATATTTTCTTTTTTAATTTGCTTCTTATTTATTTATCTTTGTATTATTCCCTTATTTATTTACTCTTCTGTTTAATTTACCATTATTTATTTATTTTTATTAATTTTTTAATTTATTATTTTTGCATTTGTTTTTTATTTATTTATTTTTGCATTTATTTTCTTTATTTATTTTACATGCATTTTTAAATTTATTTCCCCAAACTTATTTATTTCTGTCTTCTTTTCTTTTTACATTTCTGCCTCATCATGTAAATGCAGGGGCTGTCACTCAACGTGTGTCATGGGGTCAGAGTGCATATATGCATAGCTAGCTAGCTGCACTCCAGTCTTCATTCCCGGTTCCGTACAGCGAGTCATTGGCCTGCTGCCGCTCCCCCTCGTACCGGTATGTCACATTCTATCAATTAATTAATGGCTACTTTCATTTTTAATATTATTTTTGCTACATTTAATGACATATTTATTTATCGAGTCATTTATTTATTTATTCATGTATTTATGATTTTGGCAGGTTCTGTCCTCCATACCTACCAACCCACAAACTGTGAAATAAGACAACCCAGTCAGTTCTTTTGTGGGCTGTCTAGGCCAAAATTTAACTTACAAATATGAGCTGATTATGGCTCTACCACTCTAAAAATACTTAGATAAAAGTATTTTTATATGCAAGTATTCAAAGCCTTGCTGTAAACATGTTGTTAATCGTTCCTGCTTCAGCTTCCAGACCGTGTCCAGGAAGCACAGGGGAGACGCCGAAGTTAATGCTCACTTCGGGGCTAACCCCCTTCACTGGGGCAATACGATACGTATCATGACACAGGGGTAACGATTCATTATATAGCATTTTTACACGGCTTTGTTGAATATTCCATTCTGATTGGTCAATTACAACATTCTATGGTATTTTTTTAAATCTAATTTTAGGAAAACTGTCATAGTATAAAGAACACACCAGAAATACACCATTTTGGAATAGGCAGAAATAACACATTTGGACTGCAGGCAAAAAACTGCATGTGATGATCATAAAGTGGGCATGTCTGTAAAGGGAAGACTCGTCGGTACCCATAGAACCCATTTACATTCACATATCTGGACGTCAGAGGATTACGTATGTTTTAATCTGGCAATATGAAGCCACTGATGTTGGATTGAAATTTCTGTATGGAATATTAATTATGAATATGAAAGCGGCTGCTTGTGCGTATTATCTGTTTTCTTAAAACAGGGTGTGTGTGTGTGTGTGTGTGTGTTGTGCTGATTAAAATCTTCTAATCTGCCATCCAAATCTGTCCCCTGCAGAGATGGCTCACACACAC
>CAKALU010064722.1:0-19377 GCA_916700995.1 Hozukius guyotensis | reverse complement strand
CTCCACAGGTGGCTCTCTGAGTAGGCCGGGTCACAGGTGATGAATGACGGGGCCGTATTCCATCATACTCAGACGGGTTGTCTGAGTGATCACATGATGTAGACCTTCTCAGCCTGAGAGAAGTTGAAGACTTCTTTGGTTCTGGGACACACCACTTTGTCATCTTGGCGGATGGACAGAAGGGACTGGAAGAGACAATAAGCAGAGAGTAATAAGTTACAAAGAAAAACAAACATTTATATGACTTTTTCCTGCTTCCATACTGAATTTTGAAGTGCTTTAAAAAGGGATAATTTGGGTGTACGCCTCTTTTAGGTGGCTAAAATACGTTTTGCTAACAGCCCCGTCCGCAGCAGTACGTTGCTTTGCATCTGTGCGGTAACTTTTCTTTGCTTCTCCAAACTGGAGGCGTGCCGACTGTCATCTACTGTAGGTAATACACTAACTATGGATAAATACCTCATACAACCCCACTTGAAAACAACAGAACTATCCCTTTAACATTGGCAGAAGTAGCTTAATTAGCTCATAATCCCTGTACTTTTGGATGTATTTCATGTTTCAGTGTACTCACATTGTAGCCGTAGACGTATCCATTAGGCAGCATCATTGGAGGGTTGTTTTCATTCATGACCTCCCCAGAGATCTTACAGACTAGTCTGGAGTTGGCGCAGTGGGCCATGGGTAGCGGCTGGGCCAACTTGTTGAGGGATTTACTGCACACTGGGCAGTCTGGGTTCTTAGAGGTACCATCCTCCTTGTAGCACTGACTGGTACGGGCGTGGAGGTTAAGGAAAATAAGTGAAATCATTTCTCAATGTGTGACGGTATTATGGGACTCAAAGCAGACGGCATCAGTGGAAAGAATAATCCACTCACAAGTTTTAATCCTTATTGGGGAGCCTTTTCACTTTCATTAGACAGTAGGAGCAAAGAGAACAGGGGAACAAGTTATGTGTGATCAAGACCTCATTTGATAGTATTAAACTAACTGTAACCACATGAACATACCACTCAGATAACGGAACACCATTTCAACAAAACTTGGAAAGTTTGGCTGAGGAGATTAAATCAAAAAAGGGCAGAAGCAGCTTATAATTATAAACAAAGTGTGGTAGGATACGGTGTCTTGATGGCGGACAGACCAGCCTGTAGGGTGATCGTGAAGACAGAGTTGTTCCCCAGCTGGTGCAGTCTGTAGTTGTCATATCGGAACTGCTGGATCAGCATCTTCCAGCGGGCTGGATCCAAAAGATCCTGATGGAACAGAAAGAACAAGAGAGAGTTTTACACAAACAGCCAGTTAAAGACCGAGTACTGAGAGTTCACATACAGCGAGGTGCAGACCAGCGTCACACCACTCTTCTATTTTGTTTCCTACACAAACAAACAATGTTTACTCCCCAAACATTTGTGACTACATTGCATTCACTGGGGCGATGTAAACGGCAGCAAACACCAGACAGCAGCCAAGTGATCAGTATACTGTAGCCAGGATATTCAGTCCCAGGAGCAAAATGTGACACGCTCACTCTGCCAATGTGTGCGTTGCCCTTGAGAGGTTGTTGTCCTCCGGAAATAACACCATCAGGGTAGTGTCCGATTCCAGATTCCTTCTGAAGGCACGGATATAATGTCACTCTCGTGATGTTGTATGTTTTAATAATAAGCATACAAGTACATTGGAGAAGAGTTGGGCAACCTGTTTTCAACGACCTGAATAGATCCAGGTTTCAAGTCCACAAATGGACGGGCGTCTGTTTAGAGCAAACTGTGATTAACGGCTCTCTGCTCGGCCCATCCTACAAGTGTAATGTAAATGCATTTTCTACATTAACTCACAGTTGCAGTTAAATCCTTTTATTCGGCTGTAAGCTATGGTGGCAACATTTTTATTGAGCCTGATTTTGTTTCATGTGTGTGACTTTATGTTTTCACATTTGTGTAATGTAAAGGGAAGTAGGAATGTCATGATACCAGGAGTTAAGTAGATACCAATACCAGTGAAATTAATACGATTCTCGATACCAAAGTAAAAAACAAAAGTAAAACAATAAATCCCACGTACTTCAGCGTACACTCCTTTATTACCGTTTACATACTGTTTTTTTGTTAAGAAGTTTAACAGGTCATGATTCCCTCTCTATCATCTATTTTAGATTGCTGTGAAAACTTCTCCTTCAAACAACTGGAGTTATTCAAGTTTCTCGCCAAAAACTACATTTGATTCGATTACATTGATAAGATCATGATAACGTTAGAATTTATCTAATTTAATAAACTAATTTTTACTGAATAGAGCCTGCTCTGTGCAGGACTGAGCTTCTTACCGACTACAAACTGCTAACGTTAGCTAGCTCTCGTCCTGCCGATTTCAATACAGATTTGTTGTTCATTATGTTGCATTATCAGGGAAAAAATAGGGTGCATCCCCTGGATGCGTAAATTTACTGAGTCCCAAACAGATTTTCTATTGTCCCCGGGATACCTTTAATCTTGAGCCCTGACAGCACCTATGGTACTGTAGAAAAATGAGTACCGTCACGTACCGTCAAAGTCTCTCGTGATATCCCTAAAGGGAAGTGAGGGCATTTGTTTCCAGGATAGATTGATAACTGATCATGAATTCAACATTGATAAAAAAAATAACTGTGATGATAATTTAGCTATAAATGTGCAGCCCAACCAACATGTTGGCAGAGGACTGAGATGCTCAGTTCTGCTTCTGGCACAAGAAGCTGGCAAAAAAATGTTGTCACTGTAGTTTGGCTTGGTCCGTCTACTGTTTGCAGAAATAGGCTAAATTCTTTTTGAGATAAAGCGTTGTTGTTGTTGTTGTGGTGGTACAACTCTGTTTCTCAGAGGACTTTTAAATGGAAGTTTAAAAATAACAACACTGCTACTGTAACCAGCCACTAAGTCTAATGTAGCTCAAGAGGGAAGTGTGTTGATTTAGAAGGCAACAGAGCCCTCTAGTGGCCGGTCTGCTGCTATAACACTTCCTCTGCTTGATCTCTATGAAGTTCCACACTTGAAATTATTTCAGTGCCGTTTTCTTTTTAATAAAAAAAAGTTGATGCAAGTGAACAAGTACCTGTGATGTTTGTGATTTATCCACGGTGTGCACATGGTGTTCATCATGATGAGCACAGAATGTAAACACAGCTGCGTTTAATGACATGATGAGGTGTGTATCCACTGAGAAGAACATAAATGGGATGATGTGTCTCATCTCTGTCATTCATTCATGTAATTTACTTTAAAAATGGGAGACGCTCAGATGAGTACACCATGTGTGTGTGTGAAATGGGTCTGACCAAATAAAATTTCATAAATGCAGACTGCCCGCTTGCCAGGGGCAAGTAAAATACCACGTCGGGCTGGTAAACCTAGCGTTAAAAAGAATTAAACACTTTTTTTTCTGGAGCTGATGATGGAAGTATCTAAAGAGCCATCTCACTTCCTTCTCATCTCTGTTGAGAGTTGCACATGCGCAGTATCGGTCGGGCACTCACTAGATAAAGGCGGGAGGTATAGACAAAGTTTACGAGTATTTCAGTTATCCTGGAAACAGGAGTTTAGTTGGGTGGCGTTATAGAGGATGTGAGCGAAACTTCAGATTCAAATCAAACATGACAATTAACTTTGGTCTTTTTTGTTGTCTTTTGATAACCGCTAATAAATAAAACAATGTGTATAGGGGCAAGTTAAAATTGACTTAGGGCAAGTACATTTCTGACCCACTTGTGAAAAAAGAAAACAACGTTGAACCCTGACATGCACACATTTAAGCTAGGAAAGACTTTGGGTTTTACCTTGTATGGGGAGATATGTGTATCTGATGGGAAGGCCAGCATGCCCATCACCTGCCGAACCTCATCCAACTGTCCACCCTCCGCTTGGCTGAAATGCTTCCTTGCATGTCTGAGATACACAGAGACACACAGGAACAACATACGTGAGCGATATGTTGTTTGTTTTAGTGGCTACAACAATGGTTAAAATAAGGAAAAAGTTGCAGTTTGTGTAAGTAAGGTAAAACAGTTAGTGTGTAATGCCCATATATATATGCATGTGTGTGTGTGTTACCTGACTGCATCCATGCGTTTGTTTTGTCTGATGAGCTCAATGAACTCTTGGATTCTCAGACTGAACTCAAGACAACTCTGCCAAAGAAACAAGACAAAAAAAGATGGCAGAAAGTTTAAACCACTGAAGTGCTGCAAAATCCTCACAAGTTTCCAGTTTGCCCTTCATGAACCTTGAGAGACGGCAGGAAACTGATCTCTTTGTGCTGGTAGATTCTCAAGGTGCCTTTCAATATTTTATCACCCGATGGGTTTTGGAACAGAAAAAAAAAACACATATCAAACAAACTTTGTCTGGTGGGATATGTGAGAGGCTATAAATAACAGTTGGAACTAAAATGTACCTGCGTCTGGCAGTGAACTGGAGCTAAACCAGACCAAATTTCACAAACACTCTCACAAGAATGAAAATCAAAACAATTTTCCCTCGCGTCAGCATCTCAACCTTGGACTGATCATATAAATATTCTGCCCTCTACACAGTACAAGGTTGACTCTCAGAGTAACAGCTAACCGGGAGCTTATTCTGTCTTGGCGGATGTCTGCGTTCTACTGAGTACTTTCTGGTTTAATAGGATAATCTCAGGATTAACACAGTAACTTGCTGCCACTGCCAGAAGGGTAAAACACACAGGAAGAGTAATTAAATCTTAACAGGTCTGTTTCTGAGCACAATCAGCGTTACATTGTTGATTCTTGTTCAGCGAGCAGAAATATGCGATATACAAAACCAATAAGAATTGAGCCATATACTTCTGCTTGACTGGTATACGTGACTTAAACCGGTGGTTGTTTGTTTGTTACAGGCTTGTAAGTATTAAACTTCCTTGTTTCTTGAGGTCAAACTTGACACTTGTAAATGAGCTACCTTCATCTTGCGGAGGCGGGACTTGTTGTCATGGCACCAGGCTAGGCAAGTGGCCGTCTCCTGCCTCTCCAGAGACTCCTCCACCTCCTTAGCTGTGAGGAACATCTCGATGTTGACCAGATCCTAAAAACACAGAAGAGTGGATGTATTAATAGAGAAGAAGCGCTTCATAAAAAAAAAAACAAGAGCTCAGCACAGTGTAGTAAATAAAAGATTTGATTCAGAAAGAACTGGTAAACAACAGATGAATTAACTTATCACAAAGCCCAATGTTTTAGGAATCAGGCTGACACACATCACAACACATACATACACAATCAATGTGTATTAAATGGTAACTTCGGTATTTTTTCAACCTGAACCCTATTTTCTTATGTTTTTGAGTGTAAGGTTTGGTTTGGTTAGTCCGAATCAGAGTGAAATTGATACTTTTGGCTCGTTTTCAATTTAGTCTGGCTTGGTTTCAAGGTGCACAAATTAAAGCGGACCAAATAAAAAAACAAAGCTGCTCTGAGGGGCATGTACGGAGAAGCAAATGTATCTGTTCTGTCTTAAGAGCTGCCACTTCTATGCAGGGAATCACTAGGGGTGTAACGATATATCAACGATCCAATATCATTAATGCAAAATGGAAATATCAATATATATTGTCATCTTTAAGATACAACTTTATTTTGAAATTGACACTTTATATTTATTCTTTCTATCAAAAAGAATAGATTGTTTTTTATTTAAATGTCTGGAAGAGCCCAGTAATAAAATTGATTGTCAAATCATATTTTAGTTGAATTGAATTAAATAAAAGACTTTGTGATATCAGCAAAAATTGTATCGTTATCCAAAGAATCTATATAAAATTGTATCGTGATGAAACTTGTGTTTTTTCCCCCCTAGGAATCACAGACTTTGAAATATTGCTGTCGAAGTTTTTTCACTTTGACTCGGCGCTGATATACTATATACATAAATCCCTTCTCCTCCAGTTTATCTCGAAAAAAACTTTAGAAACTTCACTCTTTTTGTGGACTTTATGTATCATATTCTGTATGTTCTCTTCGACTAGATGTCAAGCAAACATTGGACTTCTGCAGAAGTCCAGGTCAGTCCTCTCCCACTCATGTTAAACGTTTTATTTCTCTGTAGGGCTCCTTTCCATAATGTTGTCAGACGCTCATAATAACAATCACAGCCCGTCAGAGACAAAAACAAGCACTTTTAGTGAACTGGTATTGACGGAGAGGAGTTGCCCCGAGCGATTATATGGAAACCTGTTTAGCGACTGCTGTCTGCAGCGTTCTCCCTCAATACCGGACCAAATACCAAAGTTACCCTTTAACTTAAACTGACAGCTTAAGAGGGTCAGTGAGTCTTTTAGTTTGTCCCAATGTTCTCAAATGCAAAATACTATAAGTACTCAAAGAACTACTGAATGGCCTTGAGACAAAACCGATGATTCACACAGAGACAGTTACCTCTATGCCGCTCTGTCTGGCCAGTTTAACGGCTGTGTTGTAGTAGCCGCAACGCAGCAGATGCTCCACCATCATTCGGTCCATGCGCTTCTTCTTCCACAAGTTGACTGAGGCCGGCTGGTCGCTGCTGTGCTCCTTCAGGTGCTCGATGCGACGCTTGCACAGCTTGGCGCTCTCGTCTTCTGCTTGGATGGACTCTGCGGCCTGCGGGACACACACACAAGAACAATCTAGATATTTGCTAAAAGCTCAATATGCATCATGTTAAAAGAGAAATTCAAATTGACGCTCTCAATATCCATACTTGGCAGTGCTGGATTTCCTAAAAGAAAGAGCTCAAGTTTTCTTATTTAGAGGATTTTTTTCAGATTAAACCATCCAAACAGAATCTGATTATATTTATAAAAATGTAATAAAGCTGGTTTTTGAACAGGAGGAAACACGGAACTTCTTAAAAACCTTTTGCACTGCTGATTACTGCAAATCTATATTATAATCGGAGCCGGGCTGCCGTCACACTGAAGCCAGAGACCTAAAGACTTTTCAAACCTTGAGCATTGTTGAGGACACGCCAGAATAAACAGCTGCTTCCTGTTCTGTAGATAAACTCTTGTTTGTTGTTGTGCGTTATAAACATAAAAGCAACGGACACGGTGTATTCCCATTGCTGCATGTTACATTTATATTAAAAAATGTTTTCTGAAGTGATATTGTAGTGAGTAAATAGTGATTATATCAGACCGTACATGACTGTATTCCTATGCTACCATTTCAGATGAGATTTCAAAATAAAATCGCATTGCTTTGTCTTCTATTCTTAATTCTCCTTTTTAGGTCTTGAACTAAACTCTCACTTTCAGATTCATTCTTGACTTTTGGACTACTTTTCTCTACACCAGCCGGACCAGATTTCGCCACACAGATTTGAGAGGGAATGACTCCTATGCTCCTAGCACACCAGCGGTGTGCTACCACGGTAGTTGGTGTTATGCGGTGTTACACGGTGTTCGGGCACACAACAATTACATCAATTGCCCACCGCCCCCACCATTGTTTTGCTTTTTTTTTTATAGAAATAAAACCAATTTAGTTCATTTTCGCATATCAGCGCCGTGTTATCAACACATAGTTGGACAACGGATGCTACAAATTGAAAGTGAAAGTGTCTGCTTTGTATGGAGCCTCAGCTCAGAGTAGCAGGAGTCAGATTTCACGGGACAATAGAGAGCTGACAGACAAGACGAGGGTGGAGGATTTGGTGTTAATCAAAAAGCGAAAGCGCCTATTTTGCAATATTTCCAAAGAACGACGTTGCAGTCACAGCCGGCGTGCGCAACACAGCGGCGGCAGGTAGAAACCTGTGGCGGAGAGGCCAGAAACACAGCCATCCAACGTTAAAGATCAAAGACAGCGCTCTACAGATATTGAGCGTCATCTTTTCTTTTAAAATGTCCGCTGTAATCGGTAACACTGGTGTTGTCACAAGATAATTAACCGGTGGGAAAAATGTCCTCACCGTGACATCCCTAGTGGTTACAATGGAAAAACCTGGCCTTGAAGTGTAGTATCAACAGAGTAAACACACAGACATGATTGTTGTGATAAACCTTCCACAAACATAGCTGCACTCGCTTTGTTAAGCCAACTTTCTGTTGTGTCTGATTGTTTCTGTAATCTCTATTTTGTCCAAGAGCAGCCCTCTGAAAACAGAAATAATGAAGGCAACACCTCTATTGTTAAATGAGTTAATTAATAAGAAATTAGAAACACAAAACAAGCAATAACAAAGAGAGAGTCAGAGGCAAAAGAACCGTGATTAAGCACAGAGGGTAATTGCCTTCATTATTCAAACGTGTCTATCATCTGTCAACCATAATTAAACTAAAAGAGAAAGGTGAATAACAGATTTAAGTGTTTTGGGTTTTCTTTGCATTTCTGTGTACATTATAAGAGAATGATAGGATATAATCTCACCAGGGATTGCGCGTGTTAGTTCATACAATAGATGCTTTCATGTGTGTACCCAAATATCTTTGCTTTAACTGTACAACAAATCTCAATCTATACAGAGAGTGTGTGTGTGTATGTGTGTGTGTGTGTGTGTGTGTGTGTGTGTATGTGTACATTTGTATCCCTCACCTTCCTCTTCAGGGCGCTGAGTTTCTCCACCACGCCATCCAGCAGTGACACCACGGAGTCGACCACTGGGAAGCTGCTCAGCGTCTTCTCCAGCTCGGCAACAACCATCGTCACGTGGCTCGTCTCCCGGTCGATGTTTTTCTGAGCCGCCCTGAAACGTTTGTTCAGAGTCTCGTACGGCACCTGCAACGATAAAAACGCCACGGGATATTTACCTCGGTGTATCAGGCTTTAAGGTTTAGCAGTGACAGAGAGCATGCATTTCAACGCTGTACAATTTGTCATTAGTGAACAAACGCATATGAAAATTACATCAAGCTGATTATGGTTTGAAATTCTGCAAAAGATAGAAAGTAGTTTAGATAGCTGAGCTATAATGGATCTTCTACAAAACAAAACAAAAAAAACGTGTAGAAATAGAAGTAGTTTGGATAGATATCCTGTCCTATAGAGACTAAAAAAAACTGGAGCACACTACCCAAATAAATACTGATAGACTTTTGCAAAGACTCTTATAAAAATGTCACCGGCAGTGGGAAAGACATTAACACTATCAGCAGTGTTCTCTATGAGGCCCTGTGAACCGTCTTCTAGCAGCCTAATTTCATGACATTTATGCAGCAAGGACTCCTCGACGGAAACAAATTAAAGCAGGAAGCAGATAACTGGTCCCTACTTTTTCAGTCGGCAACAATCCTGTCTTTCTTGCTACTGCTGATATCTACAGAATACCCCACATGAACTGTGCTGGATGCAGTTTAAACAAAGCCTGTGAACCAGATTCATTTGACCGTTGTGGTTCGTTCTCCGAAGCCGTTTTCTCATATGAACTCAGGACATTGGGCCTCATGCAAGAACATCTTCGTATTCTTTATGTTAACTTTCTCTTTTCTCTTTTTTTTGTACCGTGGGCTCGTACGAGTGTGCCACGTCAGATTCAGGAAACGCTCCTAACTTCAGATAACTGTGTAAATGATCCACGTAAACATGATGAATGCCACCTGTGCCTAAAAGAGGAGTTCAAAGTAATGAAATATACAATCCATTAGTGGAAAAACTTAGGTTTGGATAACAGCAGACTAATTGCACTTGGCTCCTACGACAGGTCTTGACCACTCGTAAATTGTGTTCGCACCTAAGAGAAAATTCAAAATACAAGAAAATTGGTGAGTGCATAATTTGGTCATAAGCAACATAGTCTCTTGTCGTTCCTTGAATATGCCGATTTTGGCGTCGACCCATACCGACAGAAGTTCCCACATCTCGTCGTCTCTCCAGTTAGACATTTTCATTGGCGCAGGGCTGTCCCGAAATACCATTTTTTGGGCTTCAAAACTACTACTGTACATACACACACCTCTACACACAACAAACCGCGATATCCGTCTGAGAATAACTAATAATAATTAATGTTGAATATGAATAATGAATCATGTTGTGGGATTATTCCGTATTTCATGGGCTATTTTGGGATTTAAACATTATTATTACATACTTATATATATATATACTTATATATACTTATATATATATATATATACAAAAACAAAAGATTAAGAATTTTAATATTGATTTGAAGGTTGATTACCATAGCAACGGTCGAAGCTTTGAAACATTCGGGTCAGCCCTACATTGGCGACTTTGTGTAAATGAGGGGTCATTTCTTCACATTCACCCGTTTATTTTTTTTATGATTTTGTGCCAGTAATATGATAGAAACGTCATCATCACGCCCACTCGCTTGCCATGAATTCTCTGGACAATGACCAACTCTATTCACAAATGGGCTCAATCGGACATCACACAGACTTTGTACTAAGGAGCTGCTGAAGGGGTAAAGCCTGTCGGGCGTTCTCACATACAGCTCCTTCAGGTAAAGCCTAGATAAGTTCATCGTTGCTGTACATGTGTGAAAGGGGCTTGAGAGGCCTACTGCATAAAAAAACAAAAAAAAAACAAGAGGAGCGCTTTGATCCATTACCAGGGTTTTTTTCTTCTAAGTGAGAGCCAAGTTAATTTCACAGGTCACTAACATTGGAGAGGAAAATTATGCAAGCGGGCCACAAAACAGGATACAGTAAAGAATGTTGTTTCTCCGCTGGTACTATTATTAAGTCTATCAGATACAATTTTGCTAAATTAAAGCCCAGAATGAGACCCTATGATTCAGATACTTAAGTGTACCTAAGAACAGTTTTGTAAACTCTAGTAAATATTCATTAGTGTGCTGTTGACAGAAACAGGGGGCTTATTCTTCTCAGGTATGTGTATGGCCACTGTATAACAGGGAAAAGATGGAAAAAAGCACTGGCTTTACGTCTGTCTCCAGCATGTTTTTTCCCTGAGGGATACACCTAGATCAGGGTTTGCCACAGATACATTCAACTGGTCAGTGTTTATCCGGCAAATATTGATTTTTAGTGACACACTTGGCCACAGATCAACAAATTCATCAAGAAATGAAATGGCTTCAGCAGCTAGATGGCGATGATTACAGTAAGATGCAGCGAAAGACGAATCAACTCATAAAATATGCATAGAATTCACATTGTATGCAAACAAGCAAGGATGAACTGTATAATGTAGCAGAACTAAAGACCATAGAGATTATTATACAGTATGTCAACTGCCTTTGTTATACTGTCTACAGAAGTACGCATTTATTTAACATTTATGGCTGTAAAATGCAAGAAATGTAGCAAATCAATGCGCAGAATGTGATTTCTCAGATATTAAATTCACTGGATTAGCCAAAAACAGGCATTCAAACTGGGATATTTAAGTTTCTCAAAAGAATTTCCAGAAAATTTACTACATCACAATATATAAAGCCAGTGCCTGAAGTGGACCAAAAAAGGTGCCGGTACCCTAATTCAGCAGTTTCATAACATGATCATTACATATGTCTTTATTTATACATATATCTTAGTAATATATCCCACTTCAAATGTATTTTTGTATGCATTTCACTACATACATTAGGCCTGCATATGACATACATGTCCACAATTTGTACATAAATGTATATTTAGTTAATAAACACTTTTTATGAAGCTATTGATACAATCAAATTGAACATGAATATAATATTGCATAAACGCTACAATAAAACCAATTTAATATGACATCTGTTGGCCTACAGATTAAATCAGATTAGGCATTTTCAGCGCTGTTTTCTCAGCATTAAGCGAGCTATGTGTTTACACAGAGACTAAGTTAGGCAGGTGTTTAGGGGTGCGCACCTAGACTCACCAGGATGTAAGAAGTAAGGGTACTCATGTGGACATAAATCAGAAGTGACGGTACTCAGTACAGGTGAGTACCGGCCCATTTCAGGCACTGTATATAGCTTTAGATTTTTTTTTTTGGCCTTTTGCCTTTTCAAGATAACACTACTACAAAGAAACAAACATAATGATTTGTTTCTGATGAATCTCCATCACATTTTGAGAAAAATACAAATATTCTCATTTTGAATATGACTGGAAAATAGATTGTATGTATATTACTCTTTTCCATACAACCTTGATTTACTTTTGACACGTACATCAGTCATGATGAACACATTTCAAACAGCTATTATAACATCCAGGCTGACACTGTCTGAGTGGTTGTCTGTCATGATTTGTTGGGAGGCGGCTCATTGCGAGAGACAAGCCCACTCTAAGCAGTGCAAATTACTCATTAACGATAATCACAATAACTACAGTCATTAAATGGATTAGGTAATTTTAGCAATGAATGATGATTATGACTTACCTTGAATACAGACACACTTTTTGCAGCATTACAATGACATTTCAATGTAATGGCCATGTATTTAGTCTGTCATATATATATATATATATATATTAAGGCTGTCAAAGTTAACGCGATAGTGACGCTCCAAACTTACGCTACATTTTGGCGAGGAAAAACTGTCATGGCCATTTTCAAAGGGGTTCCTTGACCTCTGACCTCAAGATATGTGAATGAAAATGGGTTCTATGGGTACCCACGAGTCTCCCCTTTACAGACATGCCCACTTTATGATATTCACATGCAGTTTAGGGAAAGTCATAGTCAAGTCTGCACACCTTTAGCTGTTGTTGCCTGTTGGGCTTCTTGAGTTTGCCATGTTATGATTTGAGCATATTTTTATTATGCTAAATGCAGTACCAGTAGTGAGGGTTTCTGGACAATATTTGTCATTGTTTTGTGTTGTTAATTGATTTTCAGTAATAAATAAATACATTTGCATAAAGTAAGCATATTTGTCCACTCCCATGTTGATGAAGAGTATTAAATATTTGACAAATCTCCCTTTAAGGTACATTTTGATAACATTTGAGATTAATCGATTAAATATTTTAATCGATTAAAAGCCCCAATATATATCTATATCTATATCTATATTATATATGGTTACCATTTTCTTTAGGAATGCTTCCACAAGGACATAACATCCAGCAGATCAGTAAGTCAGTAATGCCCTTTGTCAGGCAACATTTACATTATAATTCTGCTGAATATACCTCCAAATGTAATCACCACTGCACAGCTGTAGACCCCCCATTTGATACCAATTATAACCATCACTCCTGTCTTAAAATGGTGCCCATCATCATCCTTACATCCTTCTACTGCAGCATCCAATTCAAAGGCAGGCAGACATGACATACCCCCTAAAACCACCATCAGCCATGCTTTTCTGAACACACAGGGAGACGACATTATATTATATTCATCATGACAACATCATGCTAAGCCAATACATTGCTAGTACTCACAAAACGTGCTTTTTATATACGACGACGCTTGTCTGTCTGTCTTGCTCTCTCTGTGTGATGTGAGGAGCAGCCTGGTGGCTTGTTTGAGCTCGTCTTTTTAGCAGTGGTGGTGTCGCAGTAACGTTATGTGCAATGGAGGAGGAACAGTGTGCGTGTGTGCGGCAGCAGCAGCAGAAGAGCTGTGTGATTTCTCTCGCTGGCCATTTTGAAGTGCAGAGAGGAGAGCAGCAGCAATCTGATGACACTGCGCTAACTCACTGGGCTGCTTCTCTTTCTCCTGTGATTTCAACCCATCCATCTTACACCCAGCTACAATATGCATGCTTAGTGGCACGCTACTCATATTTTAGCGATGATAAAAAGGATGCTAATCCTGGTTTCACCACAGCAAAAACCAACTAGCAGGCCACATTTCTGTGACGACATTCCCTGTTTGTTGAATAGACTACCTTGTCACATGTTCTCCAGTGGCTATTTTATAACATGTATTATCATCTTTTTAACTGAATTATAAAGCCGAATTGTTAAGTGAGGTTACCCAGTGTTAGCACTGTTGTTAAATTCATTCACGTCCACATAAATTAACCACAAAGCTAAGAAACGTTAAAATCATACAAAACGTGGGTGGACTTTTGTATGGAGCGTTCACTGACCTATAGTTTAGTTCACGACATTCCTTGTTTGTTGAATAGACTACGTTGTCTGACATGTTCTCCAATGGGCTATTTTAAACATTTATATAATTATAATTAACTGAATTATAATGCCGAATTGTTAAGTAAGGTTACCCAGTGTTAGCACAGTTGTTAAATTCATTCACGTATACATAAATTAGCCACAAAGCGTTAAAACGTTAAAATCATACAAAACGTGGGTGGACTTTTGAATGGAGCGTTCACTGACCTGTCTATTTTGTCAAAAAACAGGCGTACAGTTAAGCCAACAGCTTTGAGGCCTTCACCACACTTCACATCAATAATAAGAGTTAATTGAAGAAGCATAAAGCCAGCTAATTAGCCTCCAACTATGGTTATTTATCGATATTTGCTCTATGTTTTATAACACAGGTAGTTTAGTGGCTGTGCTACCTGGCTAAGCTAACGTTAGCCTCCCTGTCAACTCCGCTTCTCTCTCCGTCAAATCCTTAAATAATCCCCGTTTAACTAATACAATCAAACACATGGTGTATTTAGGGACACACTAGAATCGTTAGGCTATATGTAAATGTTAGTTTGGGCTTGTTTTTACCTTCAGGGTGGGATATTCTTGGACTTTGAGAGCCATGGACAGTTGAGATGCTGTCTCTTGCACCGCCATCTTGGTTTTGTGGGTTTTTCTCTTGTCTGGTTGTTTGTGTTTTTTTTCTCTCTCATCAGAATGAGCTCAGTGCTTCACTACCGCCATCTGGTGGGACGGTGTCAGCACTCACTCTCTCTCTCTCTGTGTGTGAGTTTGGAGCTGTGTTTTACAGAGGCTTTTCTTATCTGAAGTGGCTTCAAACAGAAAGTATTCCTTGATTCAAGAAGAGATAAAGCATGTTATTGTTACATACAGTCCATGCAGACATAAGAATATCACCACAAGATGCATTTAAGAGCTCTCGTTCACATCACATGCTCTTCATGAGCACATTTCACATGCAATTTGCTCAGTTGTCTATTCCTAGGAATTGAATTTCCATTTTTTTGCTGACCACTTCAAGTACCTCTTGTTTTTTATAATTCCTACTACTATTTTCTGTTATTTGTTATTAATTTTTTTTGTCTGCCTCGATATGTGTAAAGCGTCCTTGGGTCCCCTTAAAGGCGCTGTAAAAATGCAAGATATTCTTCTTGTTCTTATTATTGTTCTTCTTCTTAATAATAAACAAATGAATCAGCATCATTAAAGGGACTGTTTGTAACTTCTTACACGTATAAATCATTGCGGGTCGGTGTCCCATGCGCGCTCGCGTGTTGCTACGCTGTTCAGACTCAGACTCCAACACAAACTACACGGAAGCACCAAACCGCAAAGTTATATCTAGTGAGGCCCGTCTTGCAAAACAGTGTTGGTCGCGGTCGGAGGACACAGTGGAGACCGTAGCTTTGGTCTCCAGGGCCGGAGTCTCTGCTGTGCTCCTCTGCTCCTCTGCTCCTCTGCCTGCTTGCCTTCACTCACACACCGCGCTCGTTCTCACTCGATCAGCTTACTCCACCTCACGTGCATGAGCGCACACTACACACTGCAGAAGAGTTAGTTTAGCTCTGAGAATATCTAGTAAATGTACAGTGGACGTTTGCGCAGAAATTAATGCTGCAGCTCCTCCAGACCAACAGAGGTTTCCCGTGTCTTGTGAAGTGACGGGGCTCCGCAGCGAGAAACGTTATCGTCTCTGACCAAAACTCCGGTGTCTCCCCTGTTCCCTCCGACCGCGGTCGGGAGGCTGAAGCAGGAAAAGCCAACCCTAGGATCAGCAGTGATTCATGGAGAGACCTTCGTCTGGTCAGCTAACATTACTGCCAAGCAGGTGAAATATACAGTAGAGTGATATTGTGGTTTTAGCTGACGTGTGTCGCCTCAATGTTTTGAGCGATGCTCGTTCATGTCTATGTAGAGCGAGCAATCGCGAACAACATGACGCTGACTTTCCTTGACTTAACGTCCACAGGTGTTGCTGTTAACAAACAATTTCTGATTCTTACAAACAGTCCCTTTAATCGTGTTCTTGTATTCCTTATGGCTGCTGTATTTGAGCATACACCCCAAGCAGAGGTGAGTTTGATGATCAATCATTACATTTACACAGAACTTTATTTTAAGACCAGATACCTGTTGTATGGATGACAGGGGCAGGTGGTGTAACGCTGAAACGATTTGTTTTTTTGTAGTTGAGCGACAGAAAATGAACAATTTTGCTAACTAATAAGCACAATAATAATAGTTTTAAGTCATTGATAAATAAAGCATAGAGAAAATAGTTCAATTCACCAATATTAAAGGTCCAGTGTGTAGGATTTAATGGCATCTAGTGGTGAGGTTGCAGATTGCAACCAACTGAATAACCCTACGCTCACTCCTCCCTTTGCAAGCGTGTCGGAAAACTACAGTGGCTTTCAGGTAACGTAAAAATGTGAAAGTCTCTCTCTAGAGCCAGTGTTTGGTTTGTCCGTTCTGGGCTACCGTAGAAACATGGTGGAGCAACATGGCGGACTCTGGACTCTGTGAAGAGGACTCCCTCCAAAGAACGTATATTGCTAAGAAATGAAAGTCAATTGTTCATTCCATTGCAACATCGGCGCCCAGCAGCAGAGCTACGCTTCCGCCATTTTGGACTGAAAGCAACTGCCATACGCCAGTAGAACGTCCACCTACAAACCAATATATGTATAGCTCAATATGGAAGATGGTTAAATATTAATGAATGACTTATGGAGAAGGGGTGGGATTAAATTAGTTTGTACTTCTTCTCACTCCTTTTCGAATATGTAAACCAAGGCATCAAGTGTTTGACAATTTCTTTTACTTATGCTTTTCATTTTATGTAAATATTACTTTTATTCTGGCTGTCCACTTGTTTGTATGATCATTCTCTTTTTTTTATTTATTTTTTTATTTTTTATTTTACATGTTCGAAATAAATTTTGAAATTGAAATTGAAAGTGGTGCACAAAAGCGAAACAAAATTATTTCTATTCTATTGTCATAATTTGAATGTCTCTACTCAAATGCCTTGTGTTGAGCAATGACAATATTATAAATATGTATACTATTATAACTATTTACTTACTTACTTATTTATTTATTAAACTTTTTGCCTGGTCACTTCCCAGAGGAGCATAAAGTGACCGATGGACATAAATGGAGAATGAATTTTGAGAGCAATCTCAAACTTTTTCATGTCAAAGACCTCCAAAATCAATGTACAATAGACCACAGACCATGGATGTATATGAGGTTGTGTCCTGTGCTTTTGCCCTGCGTGTTAGTAAACAGCCTGCAATTATTAATTCTGTTTATGTCATGCTACTAGTGCTACTAGCTACTGGCCGATGTATGGGGAATTGCATGGCAAGAGCTGTTTGTAGGGCTCATTTTTGACATGATGCATGTCCTTATTTTGAATTTACAAATGAAAAACAACAAAACATATAGAGATATTTTAGAGATGTGAGAAATGAAACACCTGAGAGGGAAAAGCTTGACATTAATGGGGATGAGGATCAATGATTAGTTGTAAGGAATCCTGAATTATTTGTCAATTTGGAGACCAATCTGGGTTACAGTTCAAGACAGCCAGCTGAAGTAAAGTATAAAACGTATGATAGGAATACTAGTTTTCTAGCCAACCTCTATAGTAGGTGTCTTTTTCATTACGAAGAAATAATGATACATATTGTAGAATTTCTAGTATTTTTAGATATTTAAAGTACATGTTAGTCTACAATTATTTTCATTGTCGATTAATCTGTCGATCATTTTCTCGATTAATCAGTTAGTTGTTTGGTCTATAACATGTCAGAAAATAGTGAAAAATGTTGATCAGTGTTTCCCAAAAGCCCAAGATGACGTCCTCAAATGTCTTGTTTTGTCCACGACTCAAAGATATTCAGTTTACTGTCATAGAGGAGTAAAGAAACCAGAAAATATTCACATTTAAGAAGCTGGGATCAGAGAATTTTGACCTTTTTTTTTTTCTTAAAAATGTACTCAATCTGATTAATCGATTATCAAAATAGTTGGCGATTAATTCAATAGTTAACAACTAATCAATGAATCGTTGCAGCTCTATTAAAGTCCATACAACCAGTGAATCCCCCCCTACATCCGTTCCATATCACGGGCCACATGTCTTTTCCTGTGTGAGTGAGAGCACACACCCTCCTCCCCACCCGCCGTGAACATATTGCCATTGGCCGCTGTCCAGTTCTGCTCTGTGCTGATTGGCTGGCACGAGCTCTAATCGCTTACAATTGGCCCATTATCTGCTGCATGCCCCACCCCCACCCAGCTCAGGAACAAAGTGGAACAGTGGACACACAGAGAAGAAGGTGATGCAAGGTTTGTGATGTATTTACGGCCCCATATCGAGAGCTTCCTGTGTGTAGCATGTGTGTAGTATGTGTGTGAAGACGTGTGTGTTTATGTGCTAGCAGCGGCTGTGCTTACTGCTGGGTTCTGCACTGTGTTGAGGTTTTTATAACTCTGTGCCAAACCAAATAACGGGGGAAATGACTCTGTGCATGTGTGTATTTACAGTATGAAGGCTTGCATTGTGTGTGACTGTATGAATATGAGTGTTTGTTTTTGTTTGTGTGTGTGTGTACAGTATGTGTGACAGGAGGGTTATTATTTATTGATGAATAAATTGGCTGAGAAATGGGTATTTCTGCATCTTTTATGATGGATTTCACACAGAGCGGTGGAAGAATGTTGGTGCAATTTACTGAATCTAGAAAGAAGCTATTAGTCTTTAATTTTTAAGGAACAAAACATCCATAAAATCACATCTTTAGTAAAAACCTTACCCTGACGTGGAAATATCACATCTTATCGACTTTCAGTTAATTGGAGTACGCAGGCATTGACGTGTACACATAAGGCGGGCTGTGCATTCCTTTTATCAGCATACATTATTAATTAAAGTTGTGAGGAATTAAGATACACATTCACTGTGATTTTAATTTAAAATAAATAAATAATTGAGTGCCAGATTCAAAAATATTAACTCAACCGTGGTTGCTCTTTCCGTATTTGAAGACTTCGTCATCTAAGCATTTAGAAAGAAACATGTTTTTAGAGTAAATTACTTGTTCCATATTGACGAGTGCCTTTAAAAGTCACTCATTATGTGTGACGGACAGACGCTGTCAAAAGTTCATCTGAGATTCATACATCACAGAGGTGTAAGATGCAGTGATTCCTCTTTAAAGGGGACCTATTATGCTTTAGTGCTTTTTCCCCTTTCCTTTAGTGTGTTATATAGTTTGTTGTGCATGTAAAAGGTCTGCAAAGTTACAAAGCCCAAAGTCCACACCAAAGGGAGTTACTCTCTCCCACAG
>CAKALU010064721.1:8934-32230 GCA_916700995.1 Hozukius guyotensis | reverse complement strand
CTCACACACACTCTCTCTCCCTCTCTCCTCTCTCTCTCTCTCTCTCTCACACACACTCTCTCTCTCCCTCTCTCTCTCTCACACACTCACTCAGCTCAGCTCCACCTCGCTCTGCGGGTGTGTGTGTGAAGAGGAGATCCAGTCAGTCTGTTATTATTTTCAAGGTTATCTGTCTGCAGCAGGAACTCTCTCTGTTCTCGGATGGGATTTCTGATAACCGCAGTTGTTCTCTGGGCTGCAGTCGGAGGTGAGTCTGCATCCATCATCACATCCATCACATCCATTAAACACATACAGACAGTGTGTGTGAATGTGTGTGTGTTGGGCGGTATGAAATGACGGTACAAAATGCGAGTAGCTCTCAGCTCTATAGTAGCTCTCTTATTCTTTCTACCAGCATTTAAACAGATGAAACCAAATGCATAATAAGGCTTCATGGAGCAGACAGAAGGTGTGTGGTGTCCTAATGCCTCAGGGGGTTTAGACTTAATAGGCTTGTTACATAATTTGCTTTTGCGCCTGTATACCTTTCTGTCTGCTGGTGCTGGTGCTGGACTGACGATGGTCCTGGTGGACATTTTAGACATACAAATAAAACATATTTTTAGCATTTACTGGCAACAAATGCACCAATTTGTGGTGCAATATTTGTTAAATGTCTGTCAATTTTAAATTAAATATGGTCAGAGATGTCCTGGCTTATACATCATATTATACAGACTTAAGAAAACATCTTTGTTTGGTACAAATTCCTGCAAAAATTCACACCACTATCAGTTTTTCAATGAAATTGAGAATAATAATTTAAAAATTATCATTCCACTAATATCACAAATCATATCACAATCACAATATCAGTGAAAAATAATCACAATTAACTATTTTTTTCATAACCGTTCAGCCCTCCTGCATTGGTTTGCAGTGTTGTGTTTAAGGCTGACCCGAATGCTTCGAAGCTTCGACCGTTGCCATGGTAACCGACCTCCGAATCAGTATTCGAATGCTTCGTTTGTTTGTTTTTTATATATAAGTATGTAATAATAATGTATAAATCCCAAAATAGCCCATGAAATAAGCGCATTAAAGCTCCGCACAGGTGAGCTGGAACACCTGCAGCTCAGTGCTCCAGCTGGATGTTAATAAAACGTGTTAATGAGTTATAAATGACAGTGAGATGGGAGGTCTAGATGCCCCCACAGAGAGACATGGATGAAAACTGGGTAAATATTAGTCTGCAGTGCGCGCCGTGTTACGCAGCAGGAGATAACCTACATAGAGCAGACTGTAAACTGCTTTATTCAGCTGTCACAGTGTGTGGAGACAATAATTGATTTGTTAGAAAACAAATAAAAAAAAAAAAATACAGTGAAATATTATGCACACTGTTATATGTATTTCCTTTTAATGTGTGCATTTACTATATCATAATTAAATGAAAATCACATGTCAAATGACAATTATTTAGCTTTATGTCTATAATAACTGAATTAATTGTTTTTCATTGTGACATTTTCCATGACACATTAAAACCAAATCACAACACAGACAGTGAAGTGAAAAATAAAACATATTTATGCTCCTTGCAATCGACCAAATAAATTCTTAGTCGTCTAATCGATTAGTTAATTTAATCAATCTGTAACACTGAGTTTCTCCACAAATAATCACTCAAAAGCACCACTTTTGATGTATGTATATATATTTATATTTATATTTTAATATCTTTTAATCATTACTTTTTATAGTGCTTCCTATATTGTAATGTATTATATGCAATATATTGTTGTTGTTTTTTCTTTTTTCTTATCTGGACCTTGAGTCTGCAATAAAGTTTAAATTGAATTGAATTGAATTGAATTTGTGTTTACCATGAAAAAAGCATAAGAAAAACGACTAATCGACTGAAGAAATATTAGTCGAGTAAGACCATAACGACCGATTAGTCGACTAATCGATTAAGGAGAGGGCAGCCCTACAACAGACATCTCATACAGGTAAAGTGTGAATTAGTGGGCCGTTACACTTTTGTCAAAGCCCACCCTAACTGAAGCTTTAGTCTACATAAAAAGAAAAATATATATAGCTTATACATCATCACAGGAGCAGCTACTGTAGGTAATAATCTTACTGTACCACTAAATGCCACTGCAGAGGTCAATTAAATGCCAAGATGCGCAGTAATCTCATTATAAACTCATTATTGCGCATCTCTCAGCCCCTATAGGTGCATATAGACCTGACTCACATGTGGTTCTGGTGTTTTTTTAATCAAGGCAACATGTTTTTGGAGCATTTGTCAAATTCAATTCAATTCAATTCAATTCAAACTTTATTGCAGACTCAAGGTCCAGATAAGAAAAAAGAAAAAACAACAACAATACATTACATATAATACATTACAATACAGGAAGCACTATAAAAAGTAATGATTAAAAGATATTAAAATATAAATATTAATATAAATATATACATACATCAATGCCTTACATATAAAGAACTATACCAGTGCCTCCACAGCTGTGTAGTGCTAAATCTGATGTTAGACAACCGCAAGATTATGTCATTCTCTGAGTGATTTAGCCGGCATATACATTTGTACATGAGATTTCTTAATACAGTTTGAAAAGTATTTATGCCTGCAGACACAAACATTTCACTTGCACTGGAACATCTTGGTCTTTTTAGTAATATTCTCATCGCATCATTATATGCAACCTGAAGTCTTAATTGGTCCAATAAGAAACTGCAGCCCGGGACCTCGAATTGGACTTGATTTCTGAATATTATTGCATGGAGTTTGGTTGATCATGAGCAGCAGCAGCACAAGTTCAACAGTGGTGGAAGGAGTATTCAGATATTTTTCTTGAATAAAAGTAACAATACTACAGTGTATAAATACTCTGTTACAAGTAAAAGTTCAAAATCTTACTTAAGTAAAAGTACAAAAGTATTAGCATCAAAATATACTTTATAGGTACCAAAAGTAAAAGTACTCATATTAGGGCTGTCAATTGATTAAAATATTTAATCGCAAATTAAATAATTATTTTTTTATCTGTTCAAAATGTACCTTAAAGGGAGATTTGTCAACTATTTAATACGCTTATCAACATGGGAGTGGGTAAATATGCTGCTTTTGCAAATGTATGTATATATTTATTATTGGAAATCAATTAACAACACAGAACAATGACAAATATTGTCCAGAAACCCTCACAGGTACTGCATTTAGCATAAAAATATGATCAAATTATAACATGGTAAACTGAAGCCCAACAGGCAACAACAGCTGTCTGTGTGTCAGTGTGCTGACTTGACTATGACTTGCCCCAAACTGCATGTGATTATCATAAAGTGGGCATGTCTGTAAAGGGGAGACTCGTGGGTACCCATAGAACCCATTTTCATTCACATACCTTGAGGTCAGAGGTCAAGGGACCCCTTTGAAAATGGCCATGCCACTTTTTCCTCGCCAAAATTTAGCGCAAGTTTGCAGCGTTATTTAACCTCCTTTGTGACAAGATAGTATGACATGGTTGGGACCAGTGGATTCCTTAGGTTTTCAGTATCTTTACTCAAGCTTTAAAACTGAGCCCACTACAACCTCCAGAAGATCGAATGCATTAATGCGTTAAAGAAATTAGTGGCGTTAAAATGATTTTGCGTTAACACATAGTTATTGCGTTAACTTTACCAGCCCTAATTATAATAATACATCATACTTTAAATTTTGTACATATTTTTTTGTATCAATAATTGAAATCTGCAAAGTAACTAAAGTTATCAAATA
Organism: Hozukius guyotensis; assembly: GCA_916700995.1. Classification (NCBI taxonomy): domain Eukaryota; kingdom Metazoa; phylum Chordata; class Actinopteri; order Perciformes; family Sebastidae; genus Hozukius; species Hozukius guyotensis. The sequence continues at coordinate 28,440 of CAKALU010064721.1, read as the reverse complement.
AATGTAGTGGAGTAAAAAGTATAAAGTAGCATAAAATGAAAATACTCAAGTAAAGTACAAGTACCTAAAAATGTACTAGCATTTGAGTAAATGTACTTCATTACATTCTACCTCTGCAAGCCAATAAAACCAGATCACAGCTTTAGTTATGAGGCCGGGGAGTCACAGCTTAGACACACTAACACACCATCACATGGACATGCAGAGCCAAACTGTAGCAGCTCACGTGTCTGTCGGGGGTTCATCAGTGGTCAAGGTATCAATTAGTCCTATTGATCCTGATCTGTGCTGATCTGGCTGCGTGCTGACACAGACCACAGATCAAACTTACATGTGTTGTGTCAGTGAAGGGAGCAAATGTACCTGCACTGTAGGGCTGCACAATTAATCTAAATTTTTATCGAAATCGCAATATGGCCTATACTGCAATTGTCAAATGGCAGGAGGTGCATTATTTGTTTAAATTGTGTGTACATTTTAAATTAAATATTGTCAGAGATGTCCTGGCTTATACATCATATTCTACAGACTTAAGAAAACATCTTTGTTTGGTACAGATTCCTGCAAAATTCACACCATTATCAGTTTTTCAATGAAAATGAGAATAATTATGTGAAAATTATCATTCCACTAATATCGCAAATCATATCGTAATTGCAATATCAGTCAAAATAATCTCAATTAAATATTTTTTTCATAATCGTTCAGCCCTACTGCATTGGTTTGCAGTGTTGTGATTAGGGCTGACTCGAATGCTTCGAAGCTTTGACCGTTGCCATGGTAACCGTCCTCCAAATCAGTATTCGAATGCTTCGTTCGTTTGTTTTTTTATATATAAGTATGTAATGATGTATAAATCCCAAAATAGCCCATGAAATAAGGAATAATCCCACGACATTTTTCATTATTTATATTCAGCATTAATTATTATTAGTTATTGTCAGACAGATATTGCTGTTTATTATGTGTAGAGGTGCGTGTTTGTACAGTAGTGCGGCAGCAACGCTGTCCTGAAACTTCGAATACCTTCGAATATTTCTCACTGAGGCTTCGAAGCCCAAAAAATGGTATTCAAGACGGCCCCTTTGTGTTTCAGTCTTTTTTTTGTAAATATGAATGTTTCCTTTAAGTTCGATTTACTTAATTTGCTTTGATGGTGTTAATTTGACAGAAAACATAAACATGTTTCTAAGAATATTACGGGCTGACATTAAGATTCATGCAGTAATTGAACAGCATCACATCTTGTCTCCTGCAGCCGGCACATAACGATAAAAGAAAAGGTCACAACGCTGAACACGGACTGTGATCTATGCTGACATTCAGGCTCTTGTTAGACTCGATGTATCTCCGTGAGAAAGAGTCGCTGATGGCTCAGCTTAGTGTGCCTTTAATGATCCGCTGGCAGGCGGGGATTGGCGACTGATTTAGCTCTGGTGGGAACAACTAGCTGTGAGCTAAAGCCTTTAGGGAGTATCTGCATCCTGGAGAGGGGGTTAAGCTTCTTTGCTGTGTCTCTTTACCGAGGTAACTGTGCTCACCTTAATGAGGGCACAGCTCCACCCACGCCCGTGAACGACTACTAAGTAAACAAAGTAGTTCATCTGTGATGCTCTGCAACATAGTTTGGTGCACCAATGCTAAATGTATTGATTTATGTTACCCATCTCTCTCCCTCAGTGGGAAGCCGGCCAGTATCCTCACCCCTCAATGATGCAAAGGTCAGAAACAAGTCCTCTTTATTTCTCCTATCATTCAGCCTTTTATTATTTTAATGACTCAACCAGTAATTGTGTCTGTTTTGTGCCTCCAGGTTGAATGTATTATTCAGGAGACACTGAACGAAGACGGGTCACATCATGAGTGTGGCCCACAGCTAGCAGGTAACTAATTATCTGTTCATCAATACTCCAATAACAGGATGTTGTGTTTAGAGATGGAGGAATTATCCAATTAGTTGTAGTTTAGTTAGTTTGGGGTTTAGGACTGTTTGTAGGACAAAACAAGACATTTGGAGGTGAATTGTGACGCAGTTTTTCACTATTTAACGATTAGTTTCATTGTCGATTAATCTGTTGATTATTTTCTCGATTAATCGATTAGTTGTTTGGTCAATGAAATGTCAGAAAATGGTGAAAAATGGTGAGTGTTTCCAGCCCATTTTCATTCCCAGGACGTCAAATACCGACACTTTATCATGGCCGTCCGGGTTAGATACCGCCACACAAGGCACCCATGAGAAGCACCGAGCTTTCCGTTATCTACAATGTAAACCCAATATTAAACGCTCAGGGAAAGTGCTGTGGTGACGTAGTTTAAAGAGCGAAAGAGACACACAGGGCGGGCGGAATGGGAGTTGGATGGGTCCAACAAACACAAGGTTTTCATCCAGGAGACCGCTGGTCGTGTCCTGTGTGTCACGTTACAATCAGCTGATCGTTTGTGTCCCGTGTTCACAACGTTCAGCATCCTTTTCACTGTACAAACATGGTAGTTTTAGGCCCAACCATGTTGTTTTTTTCCTGAACCTAACTAAGTGGTTTTATTGCCTGAACCTAAGCAAGTGTTTTTGTTTAATTCACAACATTAAGCACGTGTTTACTGCGACGCCGAGGGGTCTGACAAAGTGTCAGTACGTGACAAGTTGGGATTAGAAGGCGTTGGTGTTTCCCAAAGTCCAAGATGACGTCCTCAAATGTCTTGTTTTGTCCACAACTCAAAGATATTAAGTTTACTGTCATAGAGGAGTAAAGAAACCAGGAAATATTCACATTTAAGAAGCTGGAATCAGAGAATTTTGACATTTTTTTCTTCTTAAAAAAATTACTCAAATCGATTATCAAAATAGTTGGCGATTAAGACAACTAATCGTTGCAGCTCCAAAACGTTTGATTGACTTTCAATTGAATGAAACTATGAGATAGTGAACTAGTGTAATTCACCTATCATAAGATGCTTTTGTCTTTTGCCTTATTTGCTGAAATTTACCATTAATCTAATCTGTGACGGGTGTTTTGTTGTGTAAACACATTTGGTATTTTGCCTGTTTTTGGTTTGGTATTATATTATTGAAGTATTGCTTGTCATTATTTTTGCAGAGGAACTTGATGAAGTGCAAAGACATCATGGTCTGCTCAGGGAGCTGCAGAGGCTGGCTGGCGATGGTAAAATCTCATTGACACTAGAAAACATAGCACATCTAATTTGGTGTTTCATTTATTTTTCTTGCAATTTAAAAGTCTTTTTGTGAGAGAATTGATGTCTTCACCCCCAATCACACACGTTCTCATGCATTTTAACACCACATGGCACTGACTATTGTAGTCTGGCTGTTGCAGAGACGGAGACGGAGCGAGACGACGACGACAAGGAGCGATATGAGTACAACCTGGCTGACGACGAGAGCGACGCTGAGCAGGGTGACGAGGAGACGAAGGAGGAGAGAGATGTGACCGACCTCCCTAAAGAGACAGAGGAAGATGACACCAAGGAGAAGATAATGGAGGAGCCGCGGATCGAAGACAGAGGGAGGGACACTGAAGAGGAGCGAGCCAAGGAGCTGGAGGAGCTGCTGGCTGAGGAGATCACCAAGAAAGGGAAGGAGGAGAGTAACGACGAAGAGCTCAAAGAACTGCTGAAAGAGCTGAAGAAGAAGCGCTACGAGTCGGTGAAGGAGAGGGAGATCCAGAAGGGCTCTGAGGCAGAGCAGAAGGAGGAGGTAGAGGAGAAGAAGGAGAAGGAGGAGAAAGAGAAGGGTGAAGGAACAGCAGAGGACTTGGAGAAGCAGAGGATCGAGGAGAGGAGGAAGAACGAGGTGGAGCTGATGGTGGAGAGGGAGAAGGTGGAGAAGGAGCTGAAGGAGCTGCTCAAAGAGCAGGAGAGCGAAAGCAAGCCGGAGCAGGAGAGGGAGAGGAAGGAGAAGCAGGAGGAGCTGGATGAACTTGTCAGGAAGATGAAACGGGTGCAGGAGGAGGAGGAGGAGACGCAGGGCGGGAAGAAAGAGGACGGCGTTGAGGACAAGAAGGAGGGCGAAGACGATAAGGAGCCCAATGAGAAAACAGAGAATGAAGTGAAGAAGAAGGAGGCGGCGGTGGAGGTGAAGGAGCCGCAGCAGAAGAGAGTGATGGAGAAAGCCAGCGATGAAGCCACGCAGCAGTTTGAGCGGGAGAGGTACAAGAATGCAGAGGATGAGGAGGACGAGAATGAGGACGAGGAAGATGAGGATGAATATGTCAGAGAGGATGGGGAGGGGCAGGATGACGAAGACGACGAGGGGGGTGACGCCGAAGAAGATGAAGGGGAGGTAAGTTGGTGCAAGAATGGGACTATTTGTGTGTGTTTGTTAACACTTAATGTTACAGCCCACAAATTATTGTGTAATTATTTAGTATACATGATGGTACTAATGAAGTACTTACTGTGTACTTATACCTGGACAAATATACATTAAACAATGATATATACAAGTACAGGGGAATAAGGTAGTAACAACGTATTTCCTTATTGAACATCATCAGCCCAGCTTTTATGTGAAAAAATATTATTAAATCTCATCATTTATTTATCTATTTATTTATTTTTTTTGGAGGTGGGTGGGGGGTATTTATTATTATTATATCATTATTAGTAAGTATTTTATATATTTATTTATGTAAGTATTTTATTTTTATTTTTATTTTATTTATTTGTAATTTTCTTTGTTAATAATTCCCAATGCATATCTTTAAAACCAACAAAATTTGATTAAAAAAAAGGTATTAATTATATGTTACTCTAAGTGGTCATTAGGTGCTTTAAGTAAAGTGAAAAAATATCATTAAATCTATGCAAGAACAAAACATTGTAAAATTATTTTTTTACTTTACTTAAAGCAAACAATGACCACTTATAGTAACTTATAATCACATTATAATGCGTTATAACAGTTATTATAATGCATTGTAAAAAATATTATAATGTATTACAACTATGGGATTTAAATACACTATGATCCATGCAAAATAAAGTCAGTGTGTGACCAGCATATGTATATATATATATATATTTATATATAACACATTATAAAATGCTTTATAATGTGTTATGATTATTGTTAAAAAGCATTATGAATATGTGTGAGTGCTTATAACTAAGGGTGTCAGAAAATATCGAAAATATCGAGTATCGCGATATTATGTAAACACTATCGATTTTTAATTAATAGTTTACATGCAAAGATTAACTCAGTCTACTTTATTCCATTAGCAAATAAACTGTATGTGCCTCTCAAAGTAGTGCTATGATGTTGGATGTTACAGGGCTTGTGATAAATGCAAAAATTAGATTTAAAAAGAAATCGCAATATATCGCCTTGCTTACAGTATCACAATATATCGCAATAAATTTAATCGTAACCCCTGTATCATGATACATATCCTATCGTCAGATTCTTGCCAATACACAGCCCTACCTATAACTATAATTATACGATACTATAAGCAGACTTTAACGCATTATAAGTATGTTTATAATGTATTATAGACATGGGCGTCATCAAAAGTGTTATCAAATTTACTTCTATGTCCAGCAGGTACCCAGTAAGTTTCATTGGTACTCCATATATACAAAATATTTATCTAAAACTGTAATCTAAAGCGTCACCATGTGTCCTGTATTGCTGCTGTGTCATATATTCTCATTTGTTTTCTGTCGACAGGAGCTGCTGGAAATTGAAGCTGAGTTGCGCAAAGTGGCTGCAGAGCTGAGGGAGCTCCGCAGAGGATAAGACACACACCAATAAATATACGCACACACAGCAGACTGACAAAACCCTTCGTTGCATTCACAGTCACACATTCAGCTCACACATTTTTACAGCCTTCAAATCCCCACAGCACTCAGAGAAATGTCTGTAAATGGACATTAGTGGAAACTGTACATACTGTCGTTTCATTTCTGCTTTTAGATTGCCTGGAAAAAGGCCGTCGCTGCTTCCTTCAGTTGAGGGAAAAGAGACGCATTTTTCTAGAGAATCTAAAAGATCTTTGCGTCCCTGTCTAAGTACCTGTATATGCTGTTTGTAAGGTCGACAGGTGATGTCACTGCAGTTGTAAACAGCCATGGATGCAAAGCATTCAGCACTTTTATTCAAATGTTAGTTCTGACTGCAGATTGCCAACCACACAAACCCCATCATCTTTGAAATCATGAACCCTGGCAAGCAGGTATCATCCTCGATGGTGTGCTCTTGGTGGGAAAAAACAGATTCCCTACTATACAAGTAATTATGTGTATTTCAATATATATTTTGTGCAATAACTATGTGTAAGCTGTTCTGACTGTTAACGATACGTATTACTGATATTTCTACACAGGAGTAAGTCATGATTTCCTCTCCGTTTCTTTGACGATAAAGTAGAAACAAGGATTGTGTTTCATTTGGCTCTCGCACTGTTAAAACCAGACTGTTTGTGACGAACCGGGGTGACACGAACAACACGTTTGAATTTATGACACGTGTGTCAGATGTTAAGTTTGTCTCGACTGTTAGGACGCGATGTACTTAGAAGCTTACAAGGTCTAAAAGTGTCACTTCAGGTTCTCAGCCAGCTTTGCACTCTTTATCTTAACAAGCCAAGGAGGAGTGGCGGGAAGAGGGAGTCACTAAAGCCATTTTGTTGTCTTTTGGTAACAGCAACACCGACTATATAACATTGATAAACGCTCAGTAGTTTTCAGGCTGTCATGTCATTTGTGTAAATATCAGATATCAAGGTCTGTAAGCCAAGGTCATAGGAAATATGAAGCAACAGCGCCCCCAAGAGGACACTGGGTAGACATGCACACAGTGCAGGATTAACAGGGTTACCACTGGAGGCCCACTTACTGCAATAACACAACATAGACTACAGCACACGTGAATGCAATAATTAGCCAAATAAAGAATTATATTTCATGTATTTTAATGTGTTATCAAAGTGCATCATAGAGTACTCATATAGCAGATATAACCTCTCGTTTTCTACACAGCCAAGATTTACAATACATGTATGTATTTGACACACACGATCAGTCAACACTGATGAGCTCGTCACTGTCTATTCCAAAGAGGAGGTGTTTGTTCACTTGAAAATAAATGAAAAATTGTAATGTACTGTAGTTTTCTTTTTCTATATTAGTGCAAAAGTTTCCACAAAATGTATCTTACAAACCAGCAAGAGAGACGTAGGAAATGTCTGTAGGGGGGGTGAGTGACATAAGGGCATAGAGGACATTTCAAACAACAGGGAAAAGAAAATGAAAACAAAAACACACATTTGTAATATTACTGGCCAATCAGAGTGCTGTATTTTGTGCCTGCTGTATCTTCTTCTATGCTACCTGTCAATCAATAAACGGAAAGTGTATTAAACCATTATGTGTTTGGTTTGTCAACCTATAAATAGAGTCAAATCTACAGTAGGGAGGCACCGATACGACTTTTTCAGTCTCGATACCCAAAGCTCAGGTATCGTTATCGGCTGATACTGAGTACTGATCTGATACCAGTGTTTAACTAGTGTTTAAAGCTGTATGCCTCACTGTGTGGAAGTGACTGGGATCATTATTTTATGTGTCAAGCCTCGGTTATACTTTCCGCACGGACATGAGCTGACGTGAGGAAATGTTTGGATCTTTGGTTTCTCTTCGCGGCAAACTGCCATTCTGAAAGCTCCTCAAAATTCTCCATTCTCCAACCTGCGTAGTTAGAAAAATTTGGATGTGCACGGTAGAGCTGCAACGATTAATCGATTAAATTTTTTGAGTTGTGGACATTTGAGGACGTCATCTTGGGCTTTGGGAAACACTGATCAACATTTTCTGACATTTTATAAACCAAACAACTAATTGATTAATCAAGAAAATAATCAACAGATTAATTGACAATGAAAATAATCATCAGTTGCAGCCCCTTGTGCACGCACAGGCGAAAACCTGTCGCACGGATCCCCCGTGAAGGGCCATGTCTGATGGCGTGACGTCACTTTGGCCGTGTGGACATTGCAGCAAACATAAATCACGGTTAAGGCAGCATCAGGTTGACTTAAACATTGCTTTTTTTTAACTTTGTAAAACAAAATGGAACAAATAAATACATGGATATAAATGTATTGAATTGTTATTTATTTATACATGTAGAATTTAATTGAATAGATCGGCCCCATAGAGTGGTGCAGGGATGACGTATTTTTGTAGGCCAACCCGGAAGTTAGCATCCCCCTTGTTCCATCGACAAAAAGCCAATGGGATTTTTCCATTGGGTTTTGGAATATTGCACAAAATAAGATCTGTGGCAAACAAATGTTTATGATACTTACATGTTTTATTCACAAATGAACACCACTTTCATTATTTTTCAAGCGTAAATGCTATCGCCAGAAATAAAAAGCTAACATTAGGCATCTAACTAAAAACCCGTTCAAAAAACCCATTGACTTCCAGACGAGGGAACCGGAAGTGCTAAACTGCTAACTCATTTCCGGGTTTTAGGACTCATTCCTGCAACACTCTTTTGTCACCGATACCCGATCCGACCCACTTAACGGCACAAAATTATTAGTGTGATTTACAGTTCCAAAGTCTTGGAAACAGCTGAGTTTGGTCCCAACAAAACAGTGAATGCCAACGACTTTATTCGTCCTGGGAAGCTGATGAAACACAGTACAATCTGCGATGTGTTCCTGAGGTGACTTAAAGGCCGGTTGTTGCAGCAGATGGAGCTCCTGTTGCAGAGGCCCGTTTGTCCAACACTGACTCGATGTGGCTGAGCAGGGAGGAGAAAAACTGGGGCACTCCCTCATAGCCTGATAGAGAGAAGTGTGTATCAGAACATCAGTGTGTCTTTACGTGCATGTGTCTGTCCGAGCAGCTGTAGTACCTGGGAAGATGTTGATGTCGATGACGGTGAGGGTGTGCGTGTGCATGTTGATGATGACGTCCACGCCGAACAGGGCCATGCCGAGCTGAACTCGGAGCTCTCTGACCAGGGCGGCCACAGCCTTGGAGCTGGGAGGAGGCAGGCACGGCATCTGTTCGTCCAGCTTAGAGGTCAGGAGGAAAAGGGTCATTATGAAGGTGGATTTCAGCCCAGTCAGGTGCCAAATGGGTGGAGGTCTACCTGTAAATCTTGTCGACTATGTGAAACTATTTACAAGCCGTACTTTTGCAGATATATTAGACTGTATTAGGATATCAAATGGAGAGAATGGGGGGAGAATTTGACATAAACTTTGTTAAAACAGTATTATTACTCACTGCTGTGAGATCAGAGTTTGACTCTGGCTTGGACACATGATGGCTGTTGAAGAAGATGGTCTTCCTGTCTGGAGGCACAGAACAGAAAAACAAGGTAGCATAACAGGACAAAGCAAGACACGGCAGGACAGGACATGACAGGACAAGACAAGGTAGGAAAGGAAAGGTAAGAACAGAAAAGGACAGCAGCGTTGAGGGCAGGACAGGGAAGGAAAAGAAACAAAAGGGCAAAGAAGGAAAGGAAAGGTAAGAAAAGAAAAGGACAACAGCGTAGAGGGCAGGAAAGGAAATGACAAGACACCTAAGGGGGGAACGGAAAAGACAAAGCAGGAAAGGGAAGGAAAAGAAAGTAAAGGACAAGGAAGGGAAGCAAAGGGATGGAAAGGAAAGGACAAGATAGAAAAGTTGTTATGTCGGTTTCAGGTCCCTCTTGAGAATGAGACTCAATGAGATTCAATGTGTCAATGAGGTTACCTGTAGAAAAATACAAGTTAAATAAAAATTAAATACAAAAAAAATAAAAAGGGAAGGAGGAAAGGACAAAACGGGAAAAGGAAAGGGAAGGAAAAGAAAGACAAGGACAAGGAAGGAAAGGAAAGGCAGGGAAGTATCTTATATATTTGTAGGTGTGGTGCAGACTGACCACAGGGTCCGGAGGGGAAGTTCTTGAGTGACGGCCTCTCTACGCAGAAGTGTCGGTCTCCAACCACGAACACCTTGTGTAGAACCGCTCCGTGGCTGACGAAGCTCTGGAGCACACAGGGAGGATGGATATCAGCCAGACTCCCCGCACTGAAGATCAGAGACATCTGCAACACACACAAACACATAGACATTAAATGAACAAAATGAGAGCAAATAAACAACAGTGAATACACAAACAGTACAATGTACACACTCACCTCGTGGGAAAGTGAGCCATGCGCCACTCTGGTTTTACAAACTGGGGTCAACAGAGAAAAAGAGGAAGTGATTGTGTGTCAAAGTTCATGAGGAAGCAAAATGGAAAGAAGGATAATTGAATTCAGCAGTGTGAGAAGCTTTTGGGGGGTAAACACACCACTGACCACAAACCTTCTCCCAAATAATCTGACTGAAGTGATGAGTTCACAGACACAAAGAAGCTGAGAGGTGGTTCATTTACAGTTAATTTAAACGTTATTAAAGGTACAGTGTGTAGGATTTGGCGACATCTAGTGGTTGTGGTTGCAGATTGCAACCAACTGAGTACCCCTCTGCTCACTCCACATTTTCCAAGACTACGGTAACGTGAGCCGCAGAGGGCAAATCCGTGGTACCGCTAGCCGCTGTCTGACTTCGGTTGCTTCTAAAGTAGTGTTATTATGGTGAGGATGGGTTTTGCACTCTGCGGCTCACATTACCACAGTTTCACAAGCGTGTCGGAGATTTTTATTCAGATGGTATGTGTCCAAAGAGGCGTATTTGGGCGCGAGGGATTGCATCACTAGGCACCTGATTGGACGAACGCTTTCACTCGTGGGCTGCTGCTCCCAGCTTTCAATCCAGAACCAACATGGCGGCTCGTTTGGAAACTTTTTTCTCGTATATTACAAAAATAGTTCACCGAAATGCGTTTCTGAAAACATTTGAGGTGAGAAATAAGCCGCGCAGTTGCTGAATCTGTTTTCATTTTAGATTGACAACGGTTGGTTTAAACGTTTTTTGAGAGTTTCCAGAGGCTGCGAGTCACGCTGGACGCTCCTGATTTGCATAAAGTAGCCTAGACCTCAACTTTATACAAATGAAGAGCGGCCAACGTGACGGTCCGTCTCTCGAAACGCAACGCTACCAGAATGCATTGCACGGATCTTGTGGACACATAATATAGGATTAAACTAAGGAAAACACAAAGATTCTAGTTATGAATTTTTTATTCCGTTTCTGCTAATAGATCCCTGAAATGTTACACACTGTTCCTTTAACTAATGAAATCAAAAGTATAAGAATTAAATAAGTAAATAAGTGAGAGACAGATAGAGTGAACTGACTGAGAGGAAAGCTGAGGCACTGGCTCATCAAAGCCTGTTGAATGGATGACAGGTCACTGACACTGTGGATCTCTAAGAACAGAGGACTGCAGACACGCCAGTCTGTTGGACAGAATAATATAACAGGACAGGCAGATGTTGAATATCTACAAGCAGTAGTAAACTACAATATACACCATGAAGCTGCAGTTCACCTCGGAGTGAATTGTGCAGCTCGCTCATGATCCGATAAGAAGCGAAGCGGTCTAGTAGCTGGGTCATGGCGGGCAGGGGGTCAAGAAGAACTGTACTGGGATGAGCTGACACGTAGCTCTGTGATATAAAAGACAGACGTCCAGCATGAGTGACTGAATAATTGCTAATTAACGACATACAGTTGCATGAACAATCAGCATTCCTCTCAAAGAGGCCTCAGTGGGACTGATAAAAAACAAAAAAATGCAGCCTTACCTGGAAGTTGGCGAGGAGCTGCTGCGATTGGCTGTCGTGCTCAGCCTCCACGATGACATCAGACAGCTTGTGGACGATGACGTCGAAGGGTCCCTGGGGCACCAGTGGCTGAGTGAGGTCAATCTGACAGAGGGAAAACACTTTTACACCCCACGTAATGGATCTGTCTCACTACAGTATGGGACATACTTGTCAACCCTCCCGAGACTCCCGTTTTTCATAGCCCTCTACCGGTTTCCTCCCGGGGTCACACTTCTCCCGTTTTTCTCCAGATTTTCACTCCTTTTTTTCGTTATCTCAGCCTGTTTCAGGCACTGTACAGTGTGTTTAATACATACAGCTACACTAAATGCTGTTTCCGGTGGAAGAGAGCTGCTCGCGACAGTTTTCTCTCCTGAGATTTAAAAGTAGGCCTATTTAACATAAAAATGCTGTTGCAGTGAACTTACTATTTTATTTTCATTCTATAAAAGTCACCAGAATGCAGGAAACAAAATCTCTGAAACCACAAGTTTTGGTTTAGTTTAGTTTTTAAGGTCTCAAGGTTGTAAAGTATGGTATGGGAAAGTATGTAAATGATTATATTTGGTATTTCTGCATTGGTGATGCACTCATTTCAAGTGGTAAACTGAAGACTAGTCGACCACAAACGTTCCTTTGGCTTTTGTTATTACAGACCAGTCACAGCAGGAAAAGCAGGTGTAACTACTACCACTGATGATAGCCTTGCTCTACAGAAAGGCCCTGCCACTGGCATAACAAAAGGGATCGCAGCATAATTAATCGTATTAGTGACACTTGTGTGTAATGAGTCACGGACTCTTCTGGGAGCTACTGTAGGGCTACTCTCTGTAATGACATCCAAAACATGACATGAAGCATAAAGTAAAGGTAAATATTCATTTAAATACCCTGTTAATGCTATCTTTTTTGACAAAAAATACGTGAATAGCGTGTTTCTCATTTCAGTTCAGGTCACGTCATGTAAATATTTAAAAAATGTGTCACCTAAAGAATGTTTGAAAGCCACTGCCCTTAAGTATGCTGCTTATACTGCTGTAGTTTAGACCTCTCTGTATAGCAGCAGGTTTCTGTGAACTGTGAACTCAGATTCAGTCAGATTGAATGTAGTATAGAGGCTGATTGAGGCTACCTACCTCTGTAATTATCTCAATTGTTACCAGCTGCATGTGGCTGGTATTGTTTTCACCTTGTGAGTCTGTGTGTGTGAGTCAACATGACTAAATGTGGTTCTGGAGTGGAGACAACTACTGTATCAGGAACTACTACAGAGGCGGTTTTGAGTACCTTGCCAGGTATTTATTTGTCTGTCTGTGGACAGATTTGGTCACCGCAACAGAGTGGTGCAGGAATGAATCGTAAAACCCGGAAAGGATTCCCTCGTCTGGAAGTCAATGGGTATTTTGAATGGGTTTTTAGTTTGATACCTGAGATAAGGTCTGTGGTTAACACAAGCTTAAGAGATTTTAACGTTTTGTTCTACGACATAAAATGCATCAATAAATATCCCACTTGTGAATTTTGAAGCCTGTAAGTGTCTTAAAAAAGGCGGTTGCTAACAAGTAGCTAAATGAGACTACTAAACGTCATCACGCTGACTCGTCCGCCTTTACAGACTCGTTGTATATATGTATTTTGTTGAGGGAACCAAGGGCAATACTAACTTCCTGGTTGTCCTACAAAAATATGTCATTCCTGGAGCACTCTATATCGTCACAACCGTGCAAGATCTATCCATCCATCCATTTTCTTCCGCTTATTCGGGGCCGGGTCGCGGGGGCAGCCGGCTTAGCAGGGAGATTCCCAGACGTCCCTCTCCCCAGCAACGTTTTCCAGCTCTTCCTGGGGGACCCCGATGCGTGCAAGATGAAGTTTCGAAATTGAGGAAATGAGGTCCGAGAAAGGGGGTAGGAAGTGGAGAAAGGGCCATTGGTCCCCCCACTTTACGCCCCTGGCCCGATTTGGCGTCGCGGCTGGTGAGTCTCTAGTTTAATTTGACATTTTCTGCGGATATTTGTGCCTGCTTCTTATGACATACACAGTCATATATATAAAAGTACAAAAGTTACATAGTTCACTAACGTTTTTTAGTATTAGTTGACCCATAAGTAAAAAAATAAATCTCATCTAATCGGCACAACACAAAGCACCTGGGTCAGTCCTTCTTGCTGGTAGCCATCAGGCTCCACAACCAAGGCTGACCCCCACATGAAAACTGCACTATCTGGACTATCTGGACTATCTGGACTATCTGGACTATTGGGACTACCTTAAACTTAAAACACACACTATCTGCACTACCTGCAACCACCTCTCCTAACCACTGGTGCACTTTAAACTTACTAGACTGCACATATTACATCTATTTATTGTACACTACATTTTTTTATTGACGCACGGTACACGCTATGTCCATTCACTATGTATATTCACTATGTTCATTCACTATGTTCATTCACTATGTTCATTCACTATGTATATTCACTATGTTCATTCACTATGTATATTCTGTATTTCTATTTATTGTTTTATAATCTTTTTGTACACCTGTACTTCTGTATCTGCGCTTGCTGCTTTAACACCTGAATTTCCCCCCGGGGATTAATAAAGGTTCATCTTATCTTATCTTATCTTATCTTACTCTGTGGAAAGTGATGCCAGCCTCCCTGGTCTCTTTGGTCCTGGTGCTTGAACAGCTGACAACCAGTTGCTGCCCGTACTGTAGGTGGCAATTGTAAACCCAGGTAAGACGGCGGACGGTTATCCCATTAGTTATGACGTAATGTCGCATCTACTGTTTTATATCTGTGCATACAGTGTTGGGGAAATGTGAGCAGCTACAACCAGGCAGCCTTTGTTCACAGTTTTGCTACAAGCAGATTGTAGGAGGGGGCTGCAGGTGGCTGTGACATAAAGTTGTGGACATCTGTACATGACACGTGTGTGTGTGTGTGTGTGTGTGTGTGTGTGTGTGTGTGGTGTGTGTGTGAGGGTACACAGTGTTCCCGAACTATTGTCACTATACTGCCTTACTTAACCTACTTAACATCTAGAATAAATGCTACGTGTGTGTGTGTGGGGGGGGTGTTAAGGCATCTATACAAAGAAAATCATGCATCAACATCCACCCACAAATATATACACAAATATACACAAACAGGGTTAACAGTTTCAGATCATCCTACTCACTTTCCACCACACACTTGGCCTTTCTCCATCCCGTCATTAGAAATATTTAACATCATATTGATTTCATTTACAGAGCCTATGTGAAGAAAAACACTTACCTCCACCACTTCCACTCCATGGCCCCTGCAGGAAAATACAGAAATGTTTAAATTCTAATGGAGACGATAATAACACAGGAATCATCTGATGTCAAACAGGGTTGGCAATGAATGAGGCTTCTCATGTAGCAATAAAGCGTCATATGGACAGATTAGGGCTGCAACTAATTATTGCAATTAGTGCAAAAAACAAGATGCATCAGCTAACACAGTAAAAAAAGAGCTAAACAAAGTGTAACAAAAAATTAACCATTTAAATAGAAGGAAGTATAAAAATAGGAGCAGGATATACAGTATTGACAATTACTTACTGTCATAGAGGAGCAAAGAAACCAAAAAATATTCACATTTTAGAAGCTGGAATCGGGGGAATTTAGACTTTAAAAAAATAATAAAAAATTACTCAAACCGATTAATCGATTATCAAAATAGTTGGTGATTAATTCAATAGTTGATAACTAATCGATTAATCAATTTATGTTGCAGCTCTAGGACAGATTATCATTGCTGTTGATAAAGAATTGCACAACTGTGTACTGTATACTATATTATAGTGAGGGTTACACGTCCCCTAATTAAGATCTGTATTGCCTTAAAGTAAAATGAAATCAATACATTCCTCATTTTGCTATGGGACCCCTTGAATATCTATTAAGATGTCCCACTAGACCAGGGGTCAGCAACCTTTACTATCAAAAGAGCCATTTTAGGCAAAAAAAAAACTCTGTCTGGAGCTGAAAACATTTGAGCATTGTGATGAAGGTAACACAGTTTATAGTC
The DNA here is from genome assembly GCA_916700995.1 of Hozukius guyotensis. Taxonomy (NCBI): domain Eukaryota; kingdom Metazoa; phylum Chordata; class Actinopteri; order Perciformes; family Sebastidae; genus Hozukius; species Hozukius guyotensis. Next base: position 12,620 of record CAKALU010064721.1, on the reverse strand, counting down.
TAAGTATATAGTATATAAGTCTAATGCAGTGAGGGCCAAAGTGCAAATGTACTACGGAGTATTAGGGCCACATTGAGGGAAAAAAACATCTGAGATTTCCAGAATAAAGTCGTAATATTACAAGAAAAAAGTCATAACTTTACGAGAATAAAATCCTAATATTACGAGAAAAAAAGTCGTAATATTATGAGAATAAAGTCATAATATTACGAGAAAAAGTCGTAATATTACGAGAATAAAATCTTAATATTACGAGAATAAAGTCATAACTTTACGAGAAAAAAAGTCGTAATATTATGAGAATAAAATCCTAATATAACGAGAATAAAGTCATAACTTTACGAGAAAGAAAGTCATAATATTATGAGAATAAAGTCATAAGTTTAGGAGAAAAAAGTCATAATATTATGAAAAAAAAGAAAATAACACGTAAAATTACTACTTTATAATATTATGACTTTATTCTCGAAATCTCAGATTCATTTTTTTCCTCAATGTGTCCCTAATACTCTGTCATACCATAGACCTACAACAATGATAAATAAAAATTAAAATGTAAACAACAAAAAAAACACATTCATTTCCACTAATTGTTTTTTTTATAAATCCACAGGGAGCCACTGGAGAGGAGCTAAAGAGCTGCAGGTTGCAGACAGACCCCTGCCTATGAGCACCTGAAGGTTGCCCCATTCACTTCTATACCAGATAGACAAGCAGCTCTCTAAAATGGGTCAAAAAGTCGGCTTCAACTTACGCACAGAAGTCTGCGAAAGCGTCCAGGTTCATCCTCCTGCGTTTCTTATCGCTGAGACAGAAACCCACCCTGCGACCAGACATCATTATAGGGAGCTGAGTGTCCAGCAGAGACACACAGAGAGAGACAGAGACACACAGGATGTCTGAGGAGTCTCTGCTCTCCATTCAACCCTCCCACTGAGAATAAGTCTGCTGACACACACGACTGTTCTCCAGATTCATGCTACTACTTCCACAGGTGACAGAGAGAGAGTAAGAGAGAGAGAGCAGGTCTAACTGGTAAAGTCACTCCACTTCCTTATTGCTGCCATCCAATAATACTGAGGAGCTGCTCCATCACACCTCCTCCTCCTCCTCCTCCTCCTCTTCCACCTCACTGAGCTGTAAGTGAAAGAGAAAGTAAAAACTCCCCTTCTCTATTCAGCTTATCTTGCAGCAGCAGCTCATGCATGCTGTTTCTTTGTTAACTGAGCGCCTAAAAGACAACACTAGGACGATATAAAGCAACATAAATAACTTGTTGAAGGTCATCTGAGGTCATAAAAGGAAGAAGAGGAAGAGGAAACATGTCTCGAGGTTCTAATGCAGGTTTTGATCGACACATCACAATCTTTTCACCCGAGGGCCGCCTCTACCAAGTCGGTAAGAAAGAGAGAGAGACACTTTACCTCCTGTGGTTTAGTGCTGGAGCATGAATATACTTAATGCTGCACAAGAGAGAAGTCTACTACCATCTACTATCATCTGACTGTTACTATTATTAATGCAGTCAACACAAGAATGCTATCATGTAGCTAAAGTGACTTCCTTACTTGTTGAGTGCAGTTAGCATCACAGTCTGTACACAAGTTTGTAACATTAAGTTAAACCTGAAGTTATTAAACTCTGGTTATGATTTCACAGGTTTAAGTAGTTATGTTCATTATGAATATACTTAATGCTGCACAAGACAAGTCTACTAACTTTACCAACTAACAGTTACTAAAAAAAAAAATGCTATCATGTAGCTAAAGTGACTATCTTACTGGTGGAGTGCAGTTAACATCACAGTCTGCACACAAGTTTTCTCTTTTTTAATATTTAGGTTAAACCTGAAGTAATTTTTTTCAATACACTCATTTTAAAGGAAAATTCAACTCTGGATATGATTTCACAGGTTAATTTTTTATTTTTTTTTATTTATCTAAAGGGACTGTTTGTAACTTTTTACAGGTATAAATCTACCGGGTTGGTGTCCAATGCGCGCTTGCGTGTTGCTACGCTGTTCAGACCGCTCCTCTGCCTGCTTGCCTTCACTCACACAACGCGCTCGTTCTCGCTCCACCTCACGTTCATGCGCGCACACTACACACTGCAGAAGAGTTAGTTTAGCTCTGAGAATATCTAGTGAATGTACAGTGTACGTTTGTGCAGAAATAAATGCTGCAGCTCCTCCAGACCAACAGAGGTTTCCCGTGTCTTGTGAAGTGACGGGGCTCCGCGGTGAGTAACGTTGTCGTCTCCGACCGGGTGCCGGTGTCTCCCCGGCTCGCTGCGGAGCCCCGTCACCTCAGCCCCACTGCCTCAGCCCCGGAGGCTGAAGCAGCGGGGCTGAGGCAGGAAAAGCCAACACTAGGATCAGCATTGATTCATGGAGAGACCTTCGTCTGGTCAGCTAACATTACTGCCAAGCAGGTGAAATATAGAGTGATATTGTGGTTTTAGCTGACGTGTGTCGCCTCACTGTTTTGAGCGATGCTCGTTCATGTCTATTTAGAGCGAGCAAGCGCGAGCCGGGCGCTGACTTTCGTTGACTTAACGGCCACAGGTGTCGTTGTTAACAAGCATTTCTGAAAGTTACAAATAGTCCCTTTAACCTTTATTTCACCAGGTTAGTCCCATTGAGATTAAGAACCTCTTTTCCAAGGGAGACCTGGCCAAGACAGTCAGCAGCAACAACACAAAGTTGCCAACACAGACACAAATAGAGATAAATTACAATTTACATACACTAAAAGCACTAAAATTTGCATTAAAAGAGAACTATCTAAAGACAAATGGGGGGACAAAAAGGAACTTTTCTGGGAGTCGGCTGTACAACAAGGGGGCTAAAAACATTGGCATGCCATAGAGTCTGCTTCTAAAGCCTTGATTTTAAATGATACCAGCTCCTTGATTTTTAGGTCATTTTGGAGCAAATTCCAGGCTGAGTGTGCAGAATATGCAAAAGCCCTTTCCCCAATTTGTGTCCAAGCTTTTGGGACAGAGAGCACAAAGAGGTCCTTTGTGTATTAATATTATTAATACAAACAATACTACAAGAATGCTATCATGTAGCTAAAGTGGTTAGCTTACAGGTGGAGTGCAGTTAGCATCACAGTATGTTTATGTTTATTTATTTTGCACAATTTAAGACTATACAACATAACAAAAAAATTAATGAATAATATAAAGTGCAGGAAGAGGCAAAAAACCCACTGGGCTTATCTGAAGCCTCCACCTAGAGACAAGATTAATATAAAGAAATAATATGACTACATAATAGTGATAACAAACAATTAGGACAAGATATATATATATAATAATAACAATACAGTAAATATATCAAATGTATGCCCCTGAAGTTTTCTATTTTTTTAATATGAAGCTTAAACTTGAAGTTATTTCCGTCATTTTAAAGTAAAATTCAACTCTGGATATGATTTCACATGTTAAAGTAGTTATGTTATGTTCATTATTTGTGTAGCCTACTTTGTTCCTCAAATGTAGCTTATCTTCATAATACTGGTGTGTTTTTGGTGAAGGAGCAAAAGTTCTCCACTCCACTGATAAACGGGATGTCAAATCCTGTACTGCTGCATTAAAAAGCTTCTATTCTATTTTAATTTTGTTCTGTCTGTGTGTCTCATGTGCTGTCATGCAGAGTATGCCTTCAAAGCCATCACCCAGAG
>CAKALU010064720.1:21515-39240 GCA_916700995.1 Hozukius guyotensis | reverse complement strand
AGAGAGAGAGAGAGAAACACACACACACACACATACACGCACACACAGACACACACACACACAGAGAGAGAGAGAGAGAGAGACCTGTCATACAGTGTGTTTACACTGTGAACAATTGCTGTTAATTTACAGCAGGATTTCAACAGTATTAACCTGTTATTGCTAAAAACAGTGTTTTACTGTTAATACAAAAGAAAACCTGTTAAATTACGCTCATAGGCCGTTTTTTAACTGAACTATAATGCATTCTGAAAAAACAACACTTTACTGCTGATCAACTGTCTAAAGTATCATCAGTAACAGTTTCATGCAGTAATTTTTTAATTCTGGGACCTGATCTGCACATGTGAGGCTTGTACATTGTACATGATTGGAAAATCAGTGAATTAGCTCTGTTCTTCACTCACATGTTGTTCTGGTTTGCATTCTGTGCTTGTAGCTATAGACAGACATTTTGGGAAAAGTGTCAACAAGTCTATTATAGCCTTTTTCCTAACAAGTGCCTTCAATTGTATTTAGTGTGACTATTCCTATGTCTGTAACCTGCTAAGTCTATTCATCTAGGCAACAAATAATGTTTACTGAAATGTATGTAAAAAATAAAACCTAAATAGTGCATTAAAACAAATCAGTAAGATAATGTAAAAGAAAGGTGAAAAACAGCTATATAATGTATCTTTAAACAGTAAATTAACTGTAAAATACTGTGAAATTAATAAAAAAAAACAGTTCAAACTGTATTTTTCATTAACAGTACAAAGCTGTAAATTTCAGCGACAGTATAATAATGTTAATTTTACAGTAACATAAAGGCAACCCTGCTGCCAGTTCTTTATTTTACTGGGAAATTCTTAACAGTGTACGGTTTACCCGAAATCAGAGCTCATGGAATGAGGTGATGTCAGCACCAGGTGTGGTGGCACCTTTGTGATATCTGTGCCAACAGACTGGCACGTTCTGAAGTCATCTGGGTCGTCGTCTTGTTGTGTCTTTTCTTTGGCTAAAACTGAGAAGATTACATTGTTTTCTACACAACTGTGGTTAGAAAGAAGAAAACTGTTGTTTCACATCACACAAAAAATGTGCCAGAGTTAATCAATTGCTCTCAAGATGAATTGTTTTGTAGGTTCTGTATTACTAAAATGTGTGTGTGTTTCTGTGTGTGTGTAGTTGGGAGTGGGTATTATTATCACCTATCTGGCCAAGGGCATATCCATTGAAATCCAACACCACTGTACTGTAGTCGCCCATAAAAGCCCTGACACCCGACTTCGTTCCACTGCAGTGATGCAATCAATCACAAGTGTAACACAAGGCAAACTCACCAGTCAAGTACCTGACTGTCTTTCACTGAGGGCCTCGGGTCCATTCACTGGTGCACAAACCATAAACACGGCAGCAACTCTGGCTGTAAGGTTGACAATGAAAAGTGTTGACTTCTTTAATAGAATGAAGTCACATTTTACTCAAAGTGGAAACACTTTCGACTCAAAGTGTAATTTTTGCCTGTAGTCTGCAGTCGGAGTGGCAGGTTTTGTTTATTTATCCAAACTTTTCATCCATTGAAATATTTTTGTGTGTCAGTGCCATATGCAAGGGTTGAAACAACTTGAAACGGGTCCATTGAAAACACAATAGAGTTTTTGCTTGATTTGGTCCATTTAGATCGAGTATACTCTACATTGCTGCTGACCAAAGCACACCGGAGCTTTTTTACAATTTATGATGCATTTTCCCTAACTTTCTGTCCCTTTTATTTCTCTGCACCATGAACATCAAGCTCACTGGAGGTTAATTTGTCACATTTAATTTCATAGTTATTGGTCAAAGTATCATGGTGTGCAACAGCTGAAAATGTGGCACGAAAAGTCAGCTGGAAAGGTGCATTCATGTGCTGTCATTAACACCTTTCTTTCTTGGGAATTGGCTTTATTCTCAATGCAAGAAGTGAGCATATTTGCATGATCTCATCATGACGTCTATATCCGTATTGTTTGTCATTTTTTCTAGATTGTGAAGCTGAGATGTCACATCTCTAATCAAGTCAGTCTGTCCATTCAACCAGGTTTGTCATACAGTGTGCTGGAAGAAGACAAGATGTTTTGTATTGTATGCATAAAGTTATGGTTGTGACCTAACATGTCACTGATTATAGCAGGTCCTGACACCCTGTTGTTAAATAAAGGCTCATTTCTATAGATAAGGCCATTCACTCGTCAGCTAATCAGATGCATAATAGCTACTGGACAATGAGCTAAATCAGCTGAAACATAGTTATTTCATTGCACCCAACTTTTAGCACATTATACAAATGAAAATACCACATAATGTGCTTGAACACACTGTCATTCCTTGCACATGATGATTGTGATTCAGCCTATGTAGGAGTATCACAATTAGATTAAACAACGCTCGAGTTGTCCACTGCCCCAGTTAAATGTTACCTGCATTTGGCAGGTTGGCGGATTTTTACTTCAAGCCCTGCAAATATAGATATATATACAATATATTTGCTATATAATTACTGGTTGAGTGAATTAGATTTAAACATTTTACACATGAAAAACGCTCTTTATTGCAATAAAGATAGTGCAGTTTATGAGGACAGAATGTATATTTTATCCCATAATGTTAAACAACAATTTCCCCATCCTTATGAGATCCTTAATAAGACTTAAGTGTCTGTGAGTCCAGTCAAGGACAGCTGGACCAACTGCCTGCGGTGTGTAAAATAGTGAGCACTTAATCGCTTCAGATTTTGACTTTCAGTATGGACGCAGACACGTGGGCACTGGTCTTTAAAATGGTCAGTCCTCTCTGATATACAGAGCCGTATGAAAGAGGTTTATCAGAGAGCATGCTCTTCATGTAGCATTCACATCATGTCAGGTGGAAAGTAGTGATGGGAAAGATTTTCATGGTTCTTACTTGTAAGTGTTAACATTAAGATGCTGATTGCTGTGATTGCTTCCTGCTGTTTAATAGACCTCATGTGGAGGCAACAAATTATGTGCATGATCAGATCCTGCCATTTGGGTTCAGTTACCTGGAGTGATGGACTTTAACTGATATGAAGCTGCTTTCCAGACACTTCTGTGCCATTTACTGCTGAATGGAATGCAGAAAAAATATTATTTTTACGACAATGGATCAAATCAGTGTGTGTAAGGTGAGAGGGTTCGCTCATAGTGATGAACCCACAGACCACTGGGCTCTGCATTTCCCCTTAACGCTACACGGAGCATCTTTCAGCTCAGCTGTTATGGCCCACAACTGTACTGTTTTGGTTCACTCTCACCACTCTCTTCAACTGCGTTTCCAGTTACAGCAGACAGATGGTTTCATCAAAAAAAGCTCTGATAAACGTGCTGTACATGACATGCCAAGCACCAAATAGCAGAAAGTTAGCAAATAGCTGGTGAACTGGTTTCTTCTGGATGTGCAATACAATGCTAACACGTTAGCGAAAACATCATAATGAGGCCACAATGTAATAGTAGCTCTAATAGCTTGTGTGGAGTTCTGTCTTCAAGGGGCCAAAAAAACGTATTAATCATGCTGTAAGATGGAAAATGGTAAATACAGTGACATCCACGTGACATGAAAGCAACATGGATTTGCAGGATGTTTTGCATTAACAAGATAATGATAATTTGATTCAACATATTTGAACAGCTAACTACATAATTTGGCTTTTTGAGACATGCCTCATTCTGTGTAAACCTCTGCTGCACACTTTTCTATATTTTCTATTCAACTTGTACTTTATTTCAAACCTGCATTATTTGGTTGACCTTTTATACGCCCTCTTTCTCTCGTTGCCACTATCTCCATTGCCCTGTTTCACTCCCTTGCGTATCTCACTTTATATGTAGTCAAAACAAGGTGATTAATTAGCATGCAGTGGCTGAAACAGAACGTACTCTGATGTTCTGGCAGAGAAAACTGAACCCCGTGGAGAGTGCCGTATTGATATGTGAACTGGGACCACCCGTAACAAAATTAGAAAGTTATGAAAATTGAGTTATCTCTCAATGACCTATAAATAACTGCGGCATAGTTGTGAGCACCAGCATTGTGCTGTGCTTTGTACTGGCTGTTCTCTCTCTCCACATCTATTTCTCAACCACCTTACCCTCTCTTTCTCCCCCCAGTTCTTCCCCAACTTCTTCTGTCTGTGTCTCACTCACCCCCAAGTTCTCTCTGGTCTCGTCCCTCTCTCTGCTGGGTGAGTGTGTTTTGTTAGGGAGGGCTGATTCTTCATACTTGGCTGAGGCTTTATGGACAATAAAGATCTGATTTCAAAGTCCGGCAGGGTGTTGGGCCTGGGGTCTTGGCTCACAGCTTTAGTTGCCTGCTGGGAGGAGACACTGCACAGCCCCTAACCAGATGGCCATCAGCCCACATACAGTAGATTCATATTATACATTATGTGTATTGTTCAAATTCTTGTCTGTGTGCAGCTTCATACTTCACCACCACGGAGTCACTGAGGTGCACTAATCTCCTCAAAATGACTATTAGTGTTATACTACTTTGACATTGAATATTGTATGTACTGTACTACTGACAGCAAAGAGCATTTCACAAGCTATTTTGTTGCACGAAGGGGTTGATATTCCAGCTGACTCTCAAATGTTGAAGGTTCCTTGAGTGCACCCAATGGTTGATAATGGTCCAACAACACAGGGCTTTCATCCAGGAAACCGCTATTTGTGTCCCGTGCATTAAGTTTCAGTTTCACGTTACAAGGAGCTGTTTGATTGTGTCCCGTGTCGTTCAGTTTCATTTTCACTTTACAAACATAGTAATTTTAAGCCCAACCTTGTAGTTTTTTCCTATACCTAACTAAGTGGTTTTGATGCCAAAACCTAAAGTGACCCCAAGGGTCGTGACCAAACGGCAGTAGCCTATGTGAGGAGTTCGGATGAGAAGGTGTTGGTATTAGGGCTATCAAAGTTAACGCAATAATAACGCGTTAACACAAATTTGTTTTAACGCCACTAATTTCTTTAACGCATTAACGCAACTTGCTATTTTTAGGTTGTAGTGGGCTCAGTTTTAAAGCTAGAGTGAAGATACTGGCATCATATGAAACTAGAAAACCTAATGAATCCATTGGTATCAACCATGTCAAACTAACTTCCTACTCGCGAAGGAGGTTATATAACGCTCCAAACTTACGATCAATTTTGGCATGGAAAAACTGGCATGGCCATTTTCAAAGGGGTCCCTTGACCTCTGACCTCAAGATTTGTGAAAGAAAATGGGTTCTATGGGTACCCACGAGTCTCCCCTGTACAGACATGCCCACTTTATGATAATCACATGCAGTTTGGGGGCAAGTCATAGTCAAGTCAGCACGCTGACACACTGACAGCTGTTGTTGCCTGTTGGGCTGCAGTTTGCCATGTTATGATTTGAGCATATTTTTTATGCTAAATGCAGTACCTGTGAGTGTTTCTGGACAATTTTTGTCATTGTTTTGTGTTGTCAAATCTCACTTTAAGGTACATTTTGAACAGATAAAAAAATGTGTGATTAATTTAGAATTAATCGTGATTCAATATTTTAATCAATTGACAGCCCTAGTTGGTTCAGTTTGATTTGGCTGAGAAGTGTAAGCGATTTGTGGATAATGGGCTAAAACCATCAATGTGGTCCTTTAAGTGTTTCTCTCGCTCCTCTCTGCTTCCTCTCTCAACAACCCCCGGAGCAAGAGAGTCAGCGTCCTGCTCAAAGACACTTCAGCAGGGCAAATGCAGCCAACACAGGAGCTGGATACCAGAGTTCTCTGGTTCTCTCTGCCCTCCCTCCCTTCCCATGACGCCATGTTGACCTTAAACAGCTTTGTGACCAACTGGAGTCCCCTTAGTTCCCCGACTGTTTCATCTTAATCACATTGCTCAGACTGGAGATATGTGACGTGTCCTTCCAGCATGTATAATACATCTGTAGGGACTTAGTTCAGTGCTGTAAAGGAAAACGCCCTGATAGATACGGGAGCTTCACTGGGAGCTGCCAACAGTGCATTTCTCCGTCATTACATTAAACTTATGACATTGTTTTTGTTCTGTAAGATGTTTGGTAGTCGAAGAAGAGAAGAATAACGGGTGAAACAGGGATTTACTGGTGACATGACCTGATCTCACAGCATAGCCCAGGCAGGCCCTACATGTCAGACCTTTTTAATATATTCCTAATGTTTCGTTTGGCATCCCTAAACGCCAACATGTTCAGTCAAACACATTTATTTAATTACGCTGGTTCACACTGATACAATCTCACACAATCACACCTGGCCTGTCAAGTGTTGCCGTTTCAGTGCAGTAGATGTGTGTGTTTTATCGCCAGCATTTCATTCAATTGTAAGCATTTAGTTTCAAGAATGCCTCGGATAATTACATTTAGGGCCAAAGGGCAGTGGAAACCATTTTTATGCCTCTGTGTCGGCGATAGCCGTGGCCGGACGCATTATGTTTTTGGGTTGTCCGTCCGTCCGTTGTAAGTTTTCCGTCTGTGCCATTTTTGTGAACGTGATATCTCAGGAACGCTTGGTGGGAATTTCTTCAAATTTGGCACAAACATCTACTTGGATGACCTGATTTAGGTCAAGGTGTGGCCTGTAGCTCATCTTGCAGAGCATGTGCCCCATGTAAGCTGAGTCCTTGCCAGTGGTTCAACTCCGGCCTGTGGTTCTTTACTGTTTGTCATCCCCTCTCTCTTCCCCCTTTTTGTTATTCTCCACCTGCTCTAATAAAGGCAATAAAAGCCCTGAAAAAAAATCTTTAAAAAAATAAAAGGTCAAAGGTCACAGTCACTGTGCCCATTCGTGCGTCCCATTCTCCTGAATGCGATATCTCAGGAGCGCCTTGAGTGAATCTCTTCAAATTTGGCACAAATGACTCAGTGATGAACTGATTATATGTTGGTGGTCAAAGGTCATTGTGACCTCACAAAAAAACACGTTTTTGGCCACAATTCAAGAATTCATATGCTAATTATGATAATAATAATAACGTCTAATAGGATAAAATGATGAAGTGATGACATTTTGGACAGACATGGATGTAAACCGCAACTTGACTGATTGGCGCAGGCATACAAACGCAAGGCGGTAATTCTCGTTAGCCATCCTAGTAGCATAGCTGTAGAGATGGCAGTGTTGGAGGGTCAGTCCAGCACTTTGGTCCAGAGTGAAATACTTAATCAACTTTTGGATGGATTGCTACGAAATTTTGAACTTTGTGTTCAGTTCTTATTTGCAAAAGTTAGCATGCTAAAGTGTTAATCTAAGATGGTGAACATGGTAAATACCTGTCATGTCAGGATTGTCATTGTGAGCACAGTGCATATAGGGCCTAAACTACCTGTACCCTGATACTGTATCCTCCGGCACAACAGAAAGTAACAGTGGATCATTATAAAATACTGTTATACACTATACTGCGTCATACTGTTTTTGTACAATGTATGAGAAGGCTTATCTGTACAGAAAAAAAATACTGAATAAACAATCAGTTGCAATAACTTTTAGTTTCCCCTTGGGTCTGTCACTGATTGAAATGAAAGAGCATTGGTCCGGGGTTATGAAGTGTTCCCTCCCTCCCTCCTCCACCTAGGAAAAGCTAACAGGCCTAACCCCTGTCCTGCCACACCTATCATACGGCTACACACACATTCCCCCTCTCACACTGCTTTCATCTGGGCGTGAAATGGATTCCTACTGTCTGCCAGAATGCACCACCTATCTCTGGATGTGATTCTCTTTCACCCTCCTTCTCTTTTCCTGTCTTTCTTTTTCTGTACCACACATGTGCCCTTTTGTTTCCATAGAAAAAAAAAATGCCTCGCCCGCATTGCAAAGTCCACAAAACACATTCCCTGGCGGTTATTCTCGAAAATAGATTAAAAACAATCCCATTGGGGCTAATATTTTATGTGACAACATGAATTAGATCAAAATCAGAAACACATGACGATCCTAACCTTTTTAAAAACAAACCACAGTCATCCCTGGAATCCCCAGGAGAAAGGCATGTTCATGAAATTCCTTCATAACTGGCACACACACACACATTGGAAGTGTCAGAGAGGTTGTAGTATAAAATATTGATACCTCCCGCTGCCACATGATTTTACATGTCCAGAAGCAGAAAGTCTGTTTTCGGAGAGGAAGGAACTGAAGTTATGTAAAATGATGGTCTTGTTACAGCAAGTAATGAAAGTAAACCCCGTTCCAGGCACATGCCTCTCACTGAGGATGGCTGCAATCTGTCAACAAAAGACACATAATTCGGTGTGATTCAGATAATTCCTGTTTTCTCTCTCATAGGGCTGGGCCGGTGTCAGCTCAGTGACCCTCTCGTAATTGGACACACATTATTTGGATCATAAAAAACACTTGGAATCAACCAGCTGACCCGTTATCTGGAAGAATGAGTCGTAACTCTGCAGAGAGGCGAAGGTACGGAGTTAAACTTCCAACTGCTTCCAATGAACCAGGTGCACATCAGTTCTCAGTATAAGGTCTAATTTATGTCACTTGAACTGCCAGAGGAATCTGAATTGTTCAAGTGATTTCTGGCAGAATCTCCTATACCGCAGTGCCATATTTGTACACAAGCACTGAGCAGAAGAGAAAACACTTAACTATGTGGTGTCTGTGGCATCCAAGTTTGGCAAGGTTTTATCCAATAGTTTTTAATAAATGCAGAGCTTGTAACCTCTTTTCAGAGGATTATTTCATTGCTTTAAAGGCCGAACTAACACAAGACCAGAAACAGGTTCACAATCTTAGTTTACATTGTAAATTTACAAGATAAATTCTAGCTCTAGCTCTTCAGCGTTCTTCACATCTGATCGCTTTGATAGAATTAGGAGTGAATTGTACCGAGCAGCAGTGGTGGAATGTAACGTATTACATTTACTCAAGAAGTACAACTTTGAGATACTTTCTTGAGCACTTTCTGTATTATATTGTATACTTTTACTCCTCTGTATTTATTTGACAGCTATATTTATTAGTTTCTTTGCAGAATAAAAGCGCCCTGTGGAGATTTTGACTGCTAGTATCACTATGAAGGAATGTTTTTAAGAGTGAGCCCGTTTTGTTTATCATGCATGTACATTCACCGCACCATGACGGGATATACATTCTGCCAATGGATTCATGCTATTCCACTGATCTACAGGTGCCGGGAAGAAGGAAATTGCAATCCCATGAACATGGATGTAAACAATGCAGATTACTAAAGTTTCAAAATAACTGGCTTTGTTAATGTTTAATGAACATTTGCATTCAACATGTTTGTTAGACTTTGCACACAATGTGTTTTGGTGACGCTATAACACTGAATGTTCACAGAAAATTTGTTTACAAAACCCACAGGGCACCTTTAACATTCATATTTACATTCAAAACCTAATATCAGTTGATAAAATATGATGAATTGTTACAGATTGAGCTTCCCAACAGAATATGAAAAGGTAGTGAAATTAGCTCCCTTTCAATGAGTTGAAATGCTGTTTTCATAAATGTGTTGTAATAGTAAATTCTGTGTTTGCATGTTCCCCCCAGTGCCTGTGTGGGTTTTCTCCGGGCGCTCCGGTTTCCTTCTACAGTCCAAAGACAATGCTGACTGTGTGAACTCCTTTATTGATTAAATTAGATTTTTTAAATTTGAACTGAATCTTAACATGATCCACTAGTGTTATGCTTCAACAACACCAGTGTCATGACGCCACCAGAGAACCAATTTAACATCTTCTGTCAAGTTTTAAAACACTTCTTAAGTGTCGGTGTGATGAACTCTCCCAGTAAATTTCCCAGTAAAGTTAACCATTTGGACTGTGTTATTTTTAATCCAATAGCAGCAATAATTTAGGCGAGTCGGGGGACAGCGTAGACATATTCTCCAAATGCGTCACATCCATTTGTGAGTAATGATAACATCACCGCTGAACTTTTGATTATTAGATTACATTTGGCCGAAGCGTGATGTGATGTTATTCCAATACACCGTGTGTTTGTGTGTACATAGATAGATGCACGTGTACTGGAATGTGTTTCCACTGTTCCACAGTTGTTTTTGTCTGTATATTTTTTAAATATCCAGTGTTTGTAGTGCAAATTAAAAAGTGTATTTTTGTCACAACAAGCTGGAACATACAGGTACTTAGTTTTATGATTGGATTTATGATGATGAAATTGGTTGATTTAGCCCCAGAAATGTATTGTTTCTATGTATATTGGGCTGAGGAAATGATGTTGCTTGTTTAAAGGTTTTACTGCAACAACACAAATGTCTTTTCTCAAGAAATGAAAACTGACTAAATTTTTACTCACTCTACGACTCACACAGGGACACACAGCCAGAGTGACTAATCAGTGTGATTCATCAGCATTACCGGCAGAACAGTAACTTTATTATAACAGATCTTATCTGCTCTGCCCTGCTCACCATTTGAAAGCTCTGGGTCTTTTTACTCTTTCTTCTTTGTCCAACTCGTGTCCAGAGGGCTTGTGGTGTTGCAACGAGATAGAAGGGGAACCAGCCAGATGGGTAACACACACACACACACACACACACACACACGCACAGATTGTCTCGGAGATATGGGGTGCAGATGACTTTTGGATCAGCCTTAATACACTACTCTGTGTCTCGCCAGCCACACACAAACACAGAGTTCAACACAGACACAGACGATTCTTTAACAGAAGCACTTTCTGGTATTGACCTTCTTGAACTCCAATATAGTATATGCTCATCACAAAAACAAGTAAAACCTCAATAATTAACACAAGAAAACAAAAGTGCAACCCAACCATGTGTTCTGCAAGAACTGCTGAATAAAAGCAAACTGCATTTGAACTGTTTCAGACACAGTGCATATCAGAGCTAAAGGTAAATATCACTGAATAAATAGTTTGTTTGAATGAAAGAAACTCTATTTCCAGCTTTTGTGATTCCACCATGGTGCTCTGTACTCAATGAAGACATGTCTGACTGGGATACACAAGTTTAACGCAGACTCTCTGCTGTCACTGCAACATATCCACTGTAACGGCCTGTTTTCATCGTTAAATGTGGGTAAAATTAAGCTCAGCTGTGACTTGAGGCAATGTGAACTATGAGGCAAGTTAGTTTGTTTGTATATAGCACCATCTTGTGGGAATTGTTAAAAGCAGTAGACACTTCCTGCAAGCCCAGAAGGAGGAGGAGGAAGATGATGTTACAGTCAGTAATTAAAAAGTAGCAGCCTATTGCTGAAACAACTTTCAATATAGCAACACAACTATACTAAAAAACAGTTGAAAGGACAGGGAGAAATGTAATGAATGTGATAATCTTATGATACTGTAAGTTCACAAGTTACTAATTAAAATAAATACTCATGACACCTGGTTCTGTGTATTTTGTACTGGCTTTAGTGTACTTTGAAGGACTATTTGAAGAGTAGCTTCATTTTGGGATGAAATATCATGGTGCCATTTTATGATATTTTATAAAGGGTTTGCAAATTGTAACTCATGGCTTTATCAATGTTCAGCATCATCAATTTAATCATTTGCTAATGCTTTATAGATCAGTTCATTAGAATCTAATGGATAGCTTGCCTTTTGGGAAAAACACAAATTAATTTATTGACAACTTAATAACACATAAAACTGCAGACTGGTGCCTTATTTGATAGCATGAAAGCAACAAACATGTATTAATGGATTACCAACATTATATTGTTTGTACCATTCAGGCATTTATATTTAAAACACTTAATAGATCACACTTCTCAGCATTTTGTATTTACTTATTTGCACTGTGGTTATTGTTATATATTGCATGTCTTAATGCAAATGTTTGTACATATTTCATATTTCTTATACTCTCATTTTCTTATCTTTAATATTAGTACTTACTTAGACTCATAAACAGATAAATCATACAACACTCTCTCCCTCACAAAAAGTGCAATAAACAAGTGCAATACTTCAATCAATGCAATATGTGCAATATATATATAAAAAAAAATGCCTGTGCAATATTTTTATAGTATGCAACCTTTACTGCTCCCATAAATATATATGTACCTATATTTATATATTTGCTTCTATAGTTACCATATACCAAGTACTTCCTTCATTATTATACTGTATATTATTTGTAAATATACTATTATTTTTATTTTTATTTTATTATTATATTTTGCTACTTAACGTACTGTTTTCTTAATGGAGTTTCCCAGCAAAAAGTATTTCACAAGATTGTACTTGTATAACAATAATGTATGACAATAAACATCTTGAATCTTGAATCTTACTTATATTTCTTTACATATACTGTGTTTATATTGTAGCATCATGTACATAGTTTACATGTTACATACTCCCCTAATTTATTTATTTATTTATTTGATACATCGACATTAATTCACTTAAGATTATGACCTTAGCACTAATTAAGATGATAAGCCTCGTCTGGATTTCCTGCAGGTCCCGTCCTCACCTCCTCTCCACCTGAGTTACAACAATCCGGAGTGGCACAGCTCAGCCAATCATGGATCACATGCCATGCAGCCAGCCTGCAGTATCTGGTTTGACCACAGAGTGGCAGCACATGTAAACACATGTCATCATCTTACACAAGCTCTTACCAAACACTGAAGGCGAGTTCTATAACTAAATGTTGCAGCCCCTCTTGTCTGCATGGTGCTCCTGTCTCTCTGAAGGTAAGTCCTCTATAATGACATAAAGACTGTCTGTTAAGTTGTTTGGGTGCAGATATTTTATTTAAGTTTCATTCATACCTATAAGTGTAAAACCATGTGAGTAGCCTTCACATCCGCTACTTTCATTTTAAAGTTGGCTTGTGTAACTGCTTCCTTGTAATGTGTTAAAGTCTCTTGTCTTTCTGTTGACTGTTTAGATATATTTTCTTTTCTTGTGTGCTGTTTTTTGTATGTATTTCATTGTTTTTATTGGATTGTTTTCCACTGTTTGGTTAGGTTTTTCCTGCACATTTTGCGTACTTCTTGTTGTTGTTTTACTTTTGTTGTATTTTTAAAATTATGTTAGTTTAAATCTTTCTTCCTTTTTTGTTATTGTTTTTTTTATTCTGGGGTTGGTGTGGGGGGGTCCTTTGTATAAATAAGCCTGTGGCTTCTTGACCTCTCCTGACACATTTCTTTTTTCATTGACTGGATTTTGTGAAGTTATATATATGTGCAAATAAATAAAAGAATTTAAAAAAAAGACTTAATAATGTGAAGCACTGTGCGGAAAAAGCACTAACTGTGACTTTTCTTGTCTTTTCTTGGTGTTCTGATCAGGAAGGAGCTGTTACATCAGAAAACAATGACGTCCATCGCCTGTTTCTCGTCGTCTGTCAGAGCAGCATGTCAGCACACCTCAGCTTGTTTCCCCATCAGTCGAGGTCTAACTCTTTGCAGTCCAGTGGGCAGATGCCAAACTGTAGTTGTGCAACAACCGTGCATAAATGGTGTGCGTTCTTTCCATAATACGCAGGTAAACCCAGCAGTAGCGGTTCAGCAGGTGAGTGCAGCTCCTCTCCCCATCCCAGTACCTCTACCTGGGAGAAGAGAGGATGAACTGACTTTGTACCAACTTGGCAGACACATGCCACCTTTAACAGCTGTCAGAGCATCCCCACACCCATCTCCATACAGCCCATACACCAAACCACAGAGCAATGCAGCTGCACTAGTCAACATCCAGTCTCTGATTGAAGGAGAGGTGATCCCTGAGCTTTGCTCCAGACTGGCAGGCTTCCCAAGCAACGACAGGGCAGAGGGACTGGCCACTTTACTCGGAGCATGTGTTGAATCTGGCCTGGAGGCCCACAGAAGCCCTCTAGTCCTCAGACTGATAAATGAGAGCCTGGAGCTCCTCTCCAGCAGGGACGTCGGGGTGGCACAGCTCTGCCACCTGGGCGAGGTGGCGTACGCCCTGGAAGGCCGCCAGTCAGCCGTGGTGCCAGAGGTCCTGGACGCCATAGGTGGTGCTGTAGAAGAGGATGTCGTCTCTCCCAGAGAGGCTGCCAGGATCTACTCCCTGCTGGCTCTGTGTCATGATCCTGACAACCAGCAGCAGAAACTTATGCTGTCCACTTTGCACAGACACACACAGAGGCTGGTCCACCGGCTGAAGGCCAGTCAAGTCAGCGATATACTGCAGTCCCTGTTGGAGTTACAGCAGAGACAGGTAGGTCGAGCGGCCACTGAATGAGATTTCACTTGGACATTTTTTAACATATCACACCTAAATGTTTGGCTCTGTACTGCAGGTCTCTTAATGTTTTCTGTCTCTTGAAGTGCCACCCTGTAATTGGTGTCTTTACACTGGCAACTTTAGGATATTAATACTGATATTTATTTCACAGGCCATTTCCCTGGTGCTGAGGCTGAGTCATAGAGCATCACGGGTCTTCAAAGCTTTTAGTGATGATGAGGTTATTAAGGTTCTCTCTGCGCTGATGATCCTGGGACAGCATGATGAAGAGCTCCTGGCTGCTATGGAGAAACACCTACCAGGTGTGGTTTATTTCAGGGAAAAGTGGCCGTTAAGTCTAAATTGATGTGTTCTTCATGCCTTGTGCTATGGGAACATTTTAAGTTAATCCTGAAGTTCTGTGCTGTGTGTGTGTCAGGGAGACTGGGGAAGTGTGATCCGGAGCTGATCAGCACCGTCATGGAGTACTGTCTGCAAATGAGGTGCCGCTCTGAGCCAATCTTTGAGGCTGCGGCTGAGAACTTTGTATGCCATGCTGAGAGGCACACCACCCTTCAGATCGCCAAACAGATAGTTGCCATGGGGAGACTCAACTATCTGCCACAGGTGAGGGCTATTTATAATGTTGCAATGCTGTATCTAAATCAAAAGACTACAGTATGAAATGGAATGAGCAGAGTATAAAGCATATGGTCTGTTCTAATGAATGTCTCCTTTACTCCTCAGTGCTCCAGTGAGATGTTTAAAAAGCTGGAGAGCATTTTGTCAACGAGGTTTTCCCAGTTCCAGCCTCGCTCCCTGATAGAGGTGTTGCACGCCTGCATCCACCTGGAACGCTTCCCACGCAACTACATGTCCAAAGTCTTCAGCCCGTACTTCCTACAGAGGCTGCAAGGTATGTAAAACGCTGCTTACTCAAAAAATAAAAGTGAACATTATAGGCGCATAAAAGTAGAACAGTTGCATTGGTTTGCATTAGATAGTATAATGTTGTGTGATTATTGTTATGCCACTCTTCATATGCTGCTGTCACTCTTCATGTAGAGCTGTGCTTAAAAGATTTTATAGTATTTGTAGTATTTTTTGCTGTTTGTCAAAGAAAAAAAAGCTGTCATTCAGAAGCTATTAATTCACGGCACGTGGATATACAACATGTCATTGTATTTATGTATGTATATGTACTGTATGTCATAATATGTACAGTATGTAATGTCTGTGATGTAAGCTGTCCTTGTCTGTCCTACAGCACAGGGGGAGCCATTGGACAAGAATGCTCTGGGACAACTGACTCAGATCCATCTCTCCTCCTCATTAGAGTGCACCTACTACTGGGTGAGCATCGCACAGTTTCATACCTTCATGTTATATTATTATAATAATGTTTTTGAAGTTTAAATTGTGCGTATAGTACAATTATACTAGTACTATAATAGTTCACTGTGTGCCAGAGTACTTGCAGGAGTTGACCAAGCATATTAAGCGATGTCTTATAGAAAAATAATTGAGATTTATGTCTTGTCCACATCAGGGTCCCAGACTGCCTTACTTCCCCCTTGTGAAGAGGTTTTCCTCTGTGGACCAGGCCTTTGAGACACCTATGGAGAGTCTCCTCTACAAACGGGTCAAAGGGCCGCTCACAACGCTGCTGGGAGGGAAGTTTTACTCCACCAGAATATTCACTCACAGTGGATACACAATAGGTAAGCAGTAACCATAAAGGGGAAATATCAATTTAAACCAAAGGTTAAGTAAGGTACATAACATCAGTGTATCCCATTTAAATTAAAAAATAATCAGCCGTGTGGCTCATTTATTCAGTGGCTAACCTTAAGTGCTTTTGTTTCACTTTTCCGTCCAGATGTGGAGATATGCCTGGATGAGAAGGGATATGTTCTGCCTCTGTCTCAGTGGGATCACACGTACAGGAGGTGAGAGACACATTCTGCAGTGCTGTCGGCAGATGCATTCAGATTGACACGCCAATCATTTACATTTTGAACCAAATGAATGTGAACAAACCCTGGCCTGTTTAGAGTTTAGAGCAAGTGAGCTGCATGACATTTGCACTTATTCTTAACTGATAATTTGAACTTTTTCCTTCATGTCTTGTGTCATGTGTAGGATGGCACTTTGTTTGGATGGTGAAAACCGTTTCTGTAGCAACACACAGCACCTGCTGGGGAAGGAAGCCACCAAAAGGAGACACCTCCGGAGGATGGGCTATGAGGTGGTGCAGGTATGATTGAGGAAAGATATTGTCAAAGTCATTGTAAAACTAGATCATTGAATTTCACCTTCAATTTATCATCCAATATGTTTCATCTGACTTGCATTTAAAGGTACAAATAACATTCAACCACTAGATGTCGCAAGAAACACTAGATGTGTTTATTCACCCTCTCCCGCTCCATTGCATTCCCTTCACAACAAATGGTTGCCAGTTCGTTGCACAACCTTGTTTTGTTTAAATATGCCAAATTGTAATTTTTATGGGTTATTGTTGTTCTGACGATTAAGCTGAGACAGTTAATATGTGCTAACTTCAGTTTATCGTTTTTTTCCACACTAACTGGCAACTTGATCCCTGACAACACAGAGATACAACGTGATACCAACGACGTTTTACTATTGGCTTGTTTTGTGGATGTATTATTATTTTTTTAAATGATTAGTCTACATAAAAATGCTATCAATATAACCTTTAACGAGCTCCACTATAAAAAACATCAAAGTAATTAACGATGACATAATGACAGTTTTACTCATCAAGGCATGATTTCCAAGGGACAATTGGCTGTCAATAAAATGCCCAACAAGATCTCTGCTCCTTTTCTCTTCCAGATCCCTTACTTTGAATTTGAGAAGCTGATGACTCAGGAGGAACAGGTCCAATATCTTCACAACAAGATCTTTCCCACCATCTTCAAGTTCATTCACTGATCTTTGTCACCTAACAAGTTCAAACAAAGATTTCTCAGTGACTTTTATTGGTTGATGCTTATGTTGCTGTACAAATCAACCAACCCTACAATGAACTGCCTGGACATTTAGGTGAGTGATGCTGCACACTATGTACAATATGAAGAAGATGCTGTACATGGCACGGCAGAAAGGAAATACTTGATATTCAGCTCCAGCATAAATATCCAGCATTTTTTTGTTTCCATGTTCCCTTAGTTTTTTGGGGATTTTATGAAACAATCTGCCTTGTTTTGGGCATCAAAGTTAAAAAAAACAATGTCAATGGGTAATTTTACAAGAAAGATTAAACAAATCTTTTTTTAACCTCAACATTAAAAACAATGAAGATGACTGAAAATTCACCTTTTAAAGAGTGTTCGTCTTAGCAGCTGAAATACTACTTCCCTGGCCATTTGTGTGACTACATATCTTATATTTGCACCTTTTGACCTCAGTTTATCATTATTTTAATGGCTATTGTTACACTGACTTTTGCTCAGGGAGCAAAACTTT
>CAKALU010064720.1:4718-21495 GCA_916700995.1 Hozukius guyotensis | reverse complement strand
TCAGTTGTCACTTGTTACCATGGGAAATATTCACTTATTCTGCAGCCTGATGGAGACACCGGTGTCAAACTCATCCATTTATCTGTTTTTTTCCCCACTAACTGGCAACTTGATCACTGACGACACAGAGATACCATGTGATACCAACGTCGTTTTACTATTGGCACACAAGTCTTGTTAGAAGTGGGAACCGAAAGTCGGATATCTTCCACAAAGATAAACAAAACATTCATTTTGGACCCATCAGAATTAATAAAAAATCTAAATGATTAATTCACAGTCAAAATATTTTTTTAAAGAAAAGCCATACTTTTATTTGTCACCAGTTCTGTGGATGTATTATTTATTTATTTTTTAAACGATTCGTCTACATAAAAACGCTATCATTATAACCTTTAACAAGCTCCACTATAAGAAACATCAAAGTCATTAACAATGACATTGTTTTACTCATCATGGCATGATTTCCGAGGGACAGTTGGCTGTCAATAAAATTCCCAACAAGATCTCTGCTCCTTTTCTCTTCCAGATCCCTTACTTTGAATTTGAGAAGCTGATGACTCAGGAGGAACAGGTCCAATATCTTCACAACAAGATCTTTCCCACCATCTTCAAGTTCATTCACTGATCTTAGTCACCTAACAAGTTCAACCAAAGATTCCTCAGTGACTTTTATTGGTTGGTGCTTATGTTGCTGTACAAATGACCCAACCCTACAATGAACTACCTGGACATTTAGGTGAGTGATGCTGCACACTATGTACAATATGAAGAAGATGCTGTACATGGCACGGCAGAAAGGAAATACTTGATATTCAGCTCCAGCATAAATATCCAGCATTTTGCATTTTGTTTGTTTCCATGTTCCCTTAGTTTTTTTGTGATTTTTATGAAACAACCTGCCTTGTTTTGGGCATCAAAGTCAAAAAACAATGTCAATGGGTAATTTTACAAGAAAGATTAAACAAATCTTTTTTAACCTCAACATTAAAAACAGTGAAGATGACTGAAAATTCACCTTTTAAAGAGTGTTCGTCTTAGCAGCTGAAATACTACTTCCCTGGCCATTTGTGTGACTACATATCTTATATTTGCACCTTATGACCTCAGTTTATCATTATTTTAATGGCTATTGTTACACTGACTTTTGCTCAGGGAGCAAAACTTTAGAAAGATAATACTGTTCATTTTTGTATTCTGCTGTTAACTTATAATGTTAAATGGACATGATAGTGACTATTTATGTGATTGATTTGAATACAAAATGTGTACATAATGAGTGGCACAGTGTTGTGGCTTCCACCTTTGTCCTTTGCCCTGTTGTGCCATTGGTACCCGGTGTTCTTTGAGTATAGGGAAAACAATGTGACCTCATTTACTGGACAAGATGTCTGAGACATTCAAAATGAAACGTGCATGAGATGTACAAATGTATGATATGAAATATGCTTTTATTTGATGTTTGAAGATATACCATAAATTGCCCTTTTATCCTTTGGACTGGTGGTTGATTCTTCAAAACAGGAAACACTGAGAACAGTTGATAGAACATGTACAGTGTCCAAAAAACGCAAAGGGTCTAATTCATTTCTATTGTGGAAAAAATATATCTAACAGATAAGCATTTAACAGTGAATTAATAGCAGTTATGATGATATTCCCCCACTGTACAATTATCCATATTATAATTGATTGTTATTGCTATCAATTTGATCAGACAGACAAACAAACATAGCAACCCTGTGGAAAAAATGTAATCAAGGCCTAAAGTTAAAAAAAAGAAACGTAACTAAACCTAATATGCAAAAAGTAAAAATGAGTATATACAGTACATCATGGCCAAGTCACCTGTGGGTACATTTTAAATCACTGCTGCAGTGCGAAGTTTCCATGTTTCTCATTAACTTGCCATTCAAACCAATCAACCGATGAAGTATTTGGATGCAAATAAACTTGCGTCAAAATATACAATAGGATTCTAATAAGTCGAAATCTTGTTTATTAATGCCTAAAACATTTGGTAACATCTTCATACAACTGAAACATCATTTATAAAATGTTTATGGAGGAGTCTGTGAGGAAGGAGGCTGCAAAGACTAGGAAAGAGAGACACTTGGGTAAAGCAGTTGGGATGGAGTGAACATGGAAAAGAGGAAAGCTCATGGACAATAAGTTTGATTTTAATGAAAATAGTATAGTGAGGCAGATCTCTGGGATGTTGGGTAGATAGTGAGAATTACGTCCCTGCTGGTTCCTTTCTGTTCCTCAAATCGTCTCTCTCCTCCTCGGCCCTGACTTTGGCCTGGTTCTGATGAAACACACAACATGTTAACCATTTGGTTATATCTGACTAATGCAACAAATAGAGGAGGTAACACCGCCAGAACTACAGTAAATGTGTGTGTACAATGTGTGTTTGTGTTCACCTGGTAGAAACAGGTGGCAAGATAACAGTGCGGGGGTGCGCTGTAAGCACAAGCTCTCCTCTGACAGCTTCCATCATCAGGTTCTGGAGGGTGTTCAACAACACATCTTCACTCATGTCAGCCGGCACACGTTCTGTGTGTGGTGTGTTTTGTGTTTGAGGCCTGTTTCTCAAACATCCCGCAGTCCCCTCACTGTCCACTGTGTTGTGCTGTGCTTTCTGTCCAGACACTTTTCCTCTCAACAGAACCTGAGGTTGGGGTGGAGGGTGAGAAGATGTAGGACAGGGAGGGGGAGAGAGGAAGGATCGACGTGAGGAGTAGTGCGAGGGTCTAGTTTCTCGTGGCCGGTAGGTGATGGGCTTAAATGCCAATGTATTCAGAGACTGGGTGAAGGCCGGATCATCTAGTACGCCACTGGAAAAGGAGAGAGGGAGAGAGACGCATTAATACACAATTGCTACAAAGCTCTTAACCTAACCGTACATTCAACCACTTCCATAAAAGCTAATCCTAAAATCCCATGTAATATCAAACAAGTAAGTTCACTCCGGTGCATAGGTCAGGGTGGATGTCTTTACTGCATGTATCTGGGTGTCTGTGTCTGTGTTACCTGAGCAGAGAGTTGAGTACGTGCATTGTGATGTCTCTGTCAGGGCCGTGTGTCGGTGAGGGAAGCCCAGCAGGAAAGGAAGTGCTTGAAGAAGTGGTTTCAGGTTGCTGGGGCTTGACTGACTGGAGGCATCTTAGGAAGACAGCACAGATACCAATGTTTCTATTACTACATATAGACTGACGATCGGGCTGTTCTGGATGCTTCTCAGGAGTCACAAACAGAAGTAGGGAGGATATTCTTATATAAAAGGTGTGCATCAAAGTTCTGTCTTTGTGCATGTGATGCTAGGTGTGAACT
The DNA here is from genome assembly GCA_916700995.1 of Hozukius guyotensis. Taxonomy (NCBI): domain Eukaryota; kingdom Metazoa; phylum Chordata; class Actinopteri; order Perciformes; family Sebastidae; genus Hozukius; species Hozukius guyotensis. The sequence continues at coordinate 18,159 of CAKALU010064720.1, read as the reverse complement.
GTATAAGAATGCTCTACCTATGGTGCTCATTGGACTGGTCCGGGAAGAGTTGAAGGGACTCCAGAAGCCCGTGGGAGTGTGCTGTAACCCCCAGATGCAGCAGAGCAGGTTTGGGGGGTTCAGGGCGATTCCATGCTTTTGCTGTTTCTTGCCGGGCCCGCCGCTCAGCTCTTGTTCTCTTGGTACATATCATGCCAACTGTTTCACAAATACCACTGGCACAGATAGGAGGAAGAGTCTGGACGGGAGAGAAATTGTGACATAAAGGCACAGTCAAAATGAAGCCAGGTTTTATAAACACTAAAATGTTCACATTTGTTTTAATGTATGTCTATAAATGAATATTTTTTCATAAGACAGGCCTTATATTTACAGCAAATGAGAACCACCTTGTATTTCCTGAGTGGTGGCACCTTTCTTACTGGAGCTGCTACAGGTTCCTGTAACAAGACAAATGGTGAATATGGTGAAGAAGACTTGTCAAAAATATCACTTTCAATTTGAGGAAGCACCTTATCTATCGGAACTCCTTGGCTTTCTGTAAGATTTTTATCCGTGATAGTGAATTCATCTCGCTGTCTCTCTTTCTCTTCCTCCCAACGCTGCAAAGCATCATGATACCGAGGCAGTGCGGCTTCCTGCATAATCTGGAGAGGGGACGAGAGAACACTGTGGGTCGTCCACAATTTGCAGAACAGATTAACAAAAAAGATTCTACACTAGCACTGCTGTGATACCTGACAGATGACATCTAGCTGATAAACGGTAGGGTAGTCAGTAGAGGTGAAGGTAAGGACACAAAGGGCAGTCTCCCCTGGACACAGACTACCTCGTTTTGGATGGATCTGTACCACCTGACACAACACAAAACACACATAGACAAATGTGGGAGAATCACCGTTATACAATATATGTATATTTGTGCTGTCTATGACAGACAGTGAGACACAAAGAGGGAGGATCTGCTTGTTTCCTCAAAAAGGTGAAATTTACACACATACATTAGACATTATTCACAGGCTACATGCACACCTTCCTGTACCTGCTGATAGCTCTGCTGGTCCCATGTATAGTGGACAGTGTCTGTTTGGGACACATTGGTCAGGAAGAGGATTCTTGAAGATCGCGAGCACACAGGGATGTCGCCAAGAGAGACACTATCCTCCGACAGGAAAACTACCTACACACACACACATTGAGATGAATGCATACAGCCTCAAATGGTCACGGAAACAGAAAAACAGAGGACTTATAAGGAATAGACTGCTGCTATTCAGCAGAATAAATTCAAGTTAAAATATGATTTGAAAAGACAAGAACTGCTCTCACTTGTCCCGGGAAGGGCACTCTCTGGACACAGGGCTCAGATGCCTCATTGTCACTGCCTTTAAATGGGTTTGTGGAGCCCAGTGTAGGAGAATCAAACCCACATCCCTCAAACCTCACCAGCGTGGAGTCCCCATCCTGGACGTGGATAGGAATATCCATCTGGTGATACACAAAAACAGACTTAAAATCACAGAGATTGGACATTTAGGTACTAAACAAATGGTATACATGCTATATGTGTCATTATTCTGAATAAATCAATGAATGAAAAATCCTTAAATTGTTTATCTGGGTATCTACGCAAGTATACCAACTTCTGTTGCTGTTTAATAACATGAGTTTCTGTTCCAGCTTAATTTCTAAATTGTTATGAACTTGATTATAACGCTGCAGAGAAAATATGTACAATGGAGAGAAACATGGTGCCTACAAGACATGCTGTCGTATAAAAGGTTTGAGGGGACAGTGGTAAGAGGGCAACAGAAGGTAGGCTGTAAGGCTCGATCCTTACTTGGTACATCTTAGCCTCCAATGGAGAGAAGATCCATTCCAGCATGGCCGTCTTCCCAGGTAGGACCTCTCCCTCTGGATTGAGGCAGCACAGCACTGGGTGTCTAAAGTTGTCCTCCTGTAGCTGTGACAACACAGCCGTGTCCACCTCGTAACGGACTGGCACTGCACCGCCATTGTGTAGTTCATACACCTGCACGACAAACAAAGATACACAAATGCCAAGTCACCTGGGTTTTGTCTAGCCTTTTAGAGAAGCTCAGGTTGTAATGTTAACAGTTGCAAGTATTTTTAATAGAGAGGAACACATCTATGTTCCTGATGAAATCCAGTGCTGCAGGTTAAATAACAGGAGAAATCTGTGGAAGCTGTTTCACTGAAGTTCATATATGAAATATTATACTATCAATTAGAGTGCAATACATTTCATGTCACTGTGAATAGGCCACTCCTAATAGGCTTTATGTTGGAGAAATTAAACTAACCTGCCTCGGCGGAGTACAGTCCCCAATAGTTACAGAGGTGAAGACATGTCGCTTGGAGGCAAAATGGAGATAGGGTCTGTCTCTCTCCAGCGTCAACCCCTGAAAGTTCAGCTGCACACAGAACCACAACACATGCACGTGAAGTTAAACTAAAAATATCTAACAAATATAAAGATTTCACCATACTTAAAAGGGACAATACAGGAATAGTACCATTGAGGTAAAAGTGAATTTTGATTCAACCCGTATAGTCAAGCAAATTTTGTTATTGTGTTGTTAGACTTGAATAAATATGAGCATCATTTAAATGTTTATGAAGTTCTGACTCACCAAGATCTCTCTGCCATAAGAAAGTTTGAACACGACAGGAAGTCGATCTGTCCTAGCGAAGTCATGGCTGCGAAGGACAAAGTTTAGATTATTTTGGGATCACGTTATTAGTGTAATCTGATTTTAGACAACTCTTATCCTTGCCAATATTAGCAAATGTATCCTTGTATGCTGTATCCTTTGCAATAATCTCTGACCTGTAGGTAAAGCTTACTGCCTTCTGCTGGCCAGGGAGCAAAGTTCCAGAACGGGGAGAAATACTGAACAGGTGGTTGTCTTGAACCTGTCAATGAGATGAAGATATGTGTGCTTTGTGTTATACTTTGAAATATCAGAATCTCAGTCAAGTTCAATCACATATTTATATTAACAATTCCTTCATGTTTTCTTGATAAAGAAAAACCATGCCTGACCTTCATCTGGTACAGTTCAGTGCTGCTAAACTCTCCGGTCTCGGCCCAGTACTCCAGCTCTATCTGTTGATCCTCTGGTAACAAGAATGCCCTAATATTGAAGAGAAGGCCAGATTAGTAAAAGATTAGTAAAATATAAGTCTAATCAAATTGTCCCTATCAAGCTCTACTTCACAGTCCATAGGCGTGTAACCCTAATTTATATCATCAGTAAAATGGTAAAATATTTAGCTGTCTATTATAATGCACTCTATACATACATTGAGCAATTTATGACAAATATAAACAGAATACTAAATGCAATTGTCTTTGCCTTGGATTGACTGTATTGTCTACCGTCTGCTTTTTACTCACCAGTCTACAGGGATGGAGCCCGGGTTGTGAAACATCAACACAAAAGTTGAGGGCTCTGAATTCACTGGAGTGGCACTGAAGTTGAAATCCGACATGGCTTTGGTGAAGATGGAAGGAGACCTGCTCAGACTAGAGGTAGGAGGAGAAGACACGGTCATGCACACACCACATCCTGACAATGTAAATACAGGATATATATATTTTTAAAAAGGATTATTCAAGTATTATTCATTCTCTTTTGTAATAAATAAACAACTTATTACATGAAATCAAACAAAAACGGGATGAAATTCAAAACCTTTACAACTCATAAAATAATCCATCATGGTTTTTAATTGTTTGTTTTTTTCATACACAATGTGTAATTGAGCATTAATATATTCTTCCCCTAACCTGTGCCTGGTAGGGGTTCTGTTTGTGAGTTCTGCATGGGTGGGGTTGGATAGCAGGTGCTCATTGAGGCTGTCCAGTGAGAAGAGTTTCCATACGTGCACCCTGCTGAGTCTGCCCATACTGCACACATCAATCACCTGTAGGGTGGGGAACACGCCCTTAGCTCGCACTTCACATACTGCTTGGGGAGGGGATAACACAAATCCTGGGGAGAGAGACAGACAGATATAGAAAGGGACAGAGCAGCAAGTAAAAGAAAATTAAATGGCAGAATATATTCAGCTTTTTAGTGTTTGTGTTTTCTACCTACCACTGGCATTCAGCATCTGGTAGCTGATGGTCCACAGGTACTGGGCTCGTCTGTGTGGTCTCACAGTGCATTGGAGCAGCATTGTGGAGTGTGAGGCGATGGTTCCCCTCTCACAGTCCAGCTGTAGGCCTAAAGGGCCAGACAGAACACAGCTAGTCTAAAACACTGGTCCAACTGTATCTGTTCTGGTCAGCAACGGACAATTTAGTTTCCACCTTCATGTCTGTCATCATTTGGTGATAGTGTTAAGTTTAGTTAGAGCAGGTGGGGTCACAACACTGGTACTGACTTAGCATTGACATTGTTGAAGTTACTTTTCAAACAAACCAATATGGAACCAATTTGAGTTTTATGGTTGAATGGTTACCCTAATGGAAAATGTTTAATTTACAGCACATTAAATGGTTGATTGGTCACAGTAATGCAAAGGTGCAATTGTTTGATGGGTAGTCAAAACAGAAAAAAAGCACATAGGTTGTGCAGTGATGACTCTTCATTTGCCTTACTGACAACTGCACATGCTGAAATCAAAACTTCTGCTGAGAGCTGATCAATATCATGTAAATACGCAAAGTACTCAAAGGGCAGCAAGGACCTCATAAAAAAGAGAATACCATTTGGCTCAGTCTCGGGGTCATAAGTAAGTTCCTCATCCAGAAGTATCTGCTGTACAGAGAGAGAAAAGGAGACAGGACAGGGGCTGTTGTTCACGAGAGGAACCTGAATTGACCGATAGCTTCCAACCAGAATCTCCCCGAGATCCACAACTGCTTTTTCTGCCTGGGGAGGAAACAAAGATGCACACACTGCTTTGTTCAATTCATTTCCAGAGTAATACATGCTCCAACACACTAGTTTCTTGAAAAATCACATACAGTGTCAGTACATGCACATACACACACATAAAATAACCCAAACAAAATGACAGTCCCACCTCTATAAAGCCTTTAGAGCCCATCCCGACCACTTTTAGGGTAAGGTGTGACGCGTTACATCCAGGAGTCTGGATCGGCCAGAAGCTGAGAGTGGGTTTGAGTGTGTATGTTTTTTCTTCCAGTGGGCTGAAGGACCATATCTGGACCTGTAATGCCAAGCAGTCACAAAAAACAGTTCAAGAAAAGTTAGATAAAGTTAGTTGCTAAGCATTTTTTCAATCAGATGCTGAGTCTCTGCTTGCATAAATGTATGTATGATTCTTTCAGTCTCTCACTGAGCTCTCATTGGGATGCATTTCACCAGCATCTGGTTCAACAAAGATAAGCTCCTGGTCTGGCTCTGGAATGCTCCATTGGAATCTATGATAGAAGACAATCACAGAAAGCCAGGTGTAGACAAGATTAATGATGCTGGGATAAGTCCAGACTGCAAACAATACACTGAAAAATGTCACAAATACAGCACTGGAATAACAACCATTATGGCAACCAACCGTAGAGGTAGGCGGCTGAGGTTCCTGATGTGGTGGGAGCGCTGCGTCCGTGAGCCCACCGCTGTTGGCTGGAAATAGAAACTGCCGTCTCCTTCCACAGACACACATAGCTTTTCCACCACACTGACAACTGTCAGTTCCTAACAGACACAGAGACAGATGCACAGATAAAATAGCCTGCTAGCACAATGTGGTGAGTGCTACAGCTTTTGTTCTCTGTGTTCCTGTGTAGAGTGTATAGTACCTTTGTGTGTTTAGCTGCATTGAGCTGAAGGTGTAAACTGAACCCCTGTTTGGGACTGTCTTCTGTGGGAGTTGTTCTGAGGGTGAGGATTTGGTGATTCCCAGGCTGGATCAAACCACAGCTCGGCAGGACAGACACAGATTCTGCCAAGGCAGAGTTTGAGCTGTGGTCCAGACAGAAAGTGAGCGGTAGGTCTCCACTATTCTGGAGAAGCACTGTCCGATAGGAAAGAACACTAAGGGCTGGAAACACCTTGAAAGAGCAAAATATTACAGTTACCAGAGTATCATTTCTTAGTGAATAGCAGTGTTACAATGTCTTTTATACTGGTTTCAAAGAAAGGTTTTAGTTTGACAAGGCCTTTATCTTTTGTCTCAGGGGAAATGATAAATCAGCTTAAATACCATCTTAATTTTTTGCTGTTTATTGAGGAGAATGGCAAAACTATAGATAAATGAGAGAATGTGAAAGAGAGAGAAAGATATGCTGTAACATTTCTGTTCTTTCTTGTGCTTTTGTCTCACCACTTGAGGAGGCTTCAGGGAGCAACATGGGATGAAATGTTGTTTTCCTGGCTGAAAGGAGTGGCCTATGACTCTGACAGTCACACACCAGGGTGGGCACAGCAGTCGCTCCTCTATGTGTTTGTCCTGCAGCATCCAGGGAAGTAATAGGGTAAACATACATTTATTGAGACATATTGTAACATTTATTTTAAAAAAGAATGGCACTGTCGCTTAATACAATGGAATTTTTACTGTAGATTATCCAAAATTACCTTATAGTATGCAAAGCACTCAAGTTGCGCTCCGTGCAGAGTATTGAGCTGCTTGGGTTCATAGGTCACTCTGAATGAGGTGGTTTTCAGTGGAGCCAGGTCACATGATGAGGGGGAGACAGTGAACGGAGAGTCTCGGGCAGCAGTCCACACCAGGCTGCAGCAGAATCACATGCGATGCAACAGAAACCAGATTGAGCAAGAAAAACAATAAAACAGACAATCTAGTCAAGTTTTATTTAGAAACAAAAAATGTGTGTATGTAGGGTGAGAAAACACAATCCAGTGCAAGCATGGGTACCTGAGTTTCCCCCTGGTGTGGTTGGTGATGGAGACAGGCAGAGAGGAAGTGGTTGAATTAGACAAAGAGGAGGATATTTTGTGATTAAAGAGTAGCTCACTGGGCACCACAGATACATGTGGGGACAATAAAGAACTGGAAGAGAGGGGATCCATGCACCCCAAGCAGGATTGGTAATATTCCCCAATGGGAGTTCTCGACACACCAGCACTGTCTGGTCTCTGGTGTGACTGCTAGAAAATGACACAGAGAAAGAGTCAGAGAGACAATACCAAACCTTTACTGTGCCTTTTACTGGTGACATCTGGTGTTCATTAGTGATTTAATGTTTTCTTATAAAAAATCTAGACAAATCTGCGTGTTTCATCTCTCTTTGGCACTTTACCTCCTCCCCGGGGCAGAGCACTCCCTGTTGGTCCAAATGTCCATTAAGATCTTGCTGCATAGCACTGAGAGTGTCTGGCCGGTCCTGTCTGCGGTACCAGTGGAGCTTGTAAAGAACCAAGTGCTCAGGTTTCAGTATGGCTGGTTGCTGGAGCTCTGTGCGGCAGGTTCCAATCAGGTCAAGGAACATGGGGTCCTACAGGGGAGAGGAGGTAGGTAGATAGAGTGAATCTTGATGATGTTTGTGTGTATGCTGTGAGTATGTATGCATCTGCATATTGGCTCTTACCCTGTGCAGTATGAGACATGCCACTCTCCTGTGATGTGCAATAGGCTGCGTGGGCCTATAGACTGCCTTCAGTGTGGTATGGCCATGTGGGCATATAGTGCCGCTCACTGGCTGGATGCTGAACACACTGTTCCCACTACTGTCAAGGTCCCATTGGTAGAAAGCCTCAACGGGAGAAGAATTAACCAGCTCCACTGTCTGTACGACCACTCCTTCATCCTCAACACAGCCAAAGTCCACCACAGAGGAGGACAAGGACACTTTGGGACCTAGTTACAAAAAGAAATATTTTTATACATACATACAGCACCTAATTGTAGATTCCCTTCCATTTCTCATTCAAAAAAGTTGAAGAATATGCTAGTGGGGTACACATTTATCTGTATTTCTAAGATTGAAATGCAAACGTGTTTGTGTATGTATGAGCCTTTCTGTGTGTCCCCTACCTACACAGTTTCCAGTGAGTTTGAGTAGAGTTTCATTGAGTGTTCCTCTACATTTTAGAGATAAGTACTCAACAGAGACACTATCCACCACAGCAGGAGTATAGGTGACTCTAACCCGTAGTGGTCCACCAGGCGCCACCTGACCCCTGGTCACATCACAGCTGAACTCTGACCCCAACAAAGGGACCCCACCGGACAGTCGTGAAAGAGAGAAAGACGCAGTTACCTGGAGGAGAGAGGCAAAAAGAGAAATGAGAGGGAAGGTCACTGAGTGTACATTTTGCATTTGTGTATCTTTGCGTTCTACTCACAGGGGAGGGGTTGAAGATGTCAAAGTGTTTCTGCAAACTTTGTCCGACTGCCACTGAGCCAAAGTGCAGCTCCAGATCACACTGTGCTTTTTCATCCTTGGTACCTTGATTTCTCAGTTGAAGACAAGGGTATTTGGCTGAAAAGGAAAGCAGAGGCAAGACAAGAGGAAAGTGAGAGAGTATTGGTTCCTATATTATTTATCATCATCTCCTTTCATAAAGTATGCTAAGATCTATTTCACCACATATACTGAATATAAAATGTGTGGGTTATTAATCTTATTTTGTCCTGTCTCAGCTGATAGCTACAATACCTAGTCCTTGCAGCAGCACAGTGCAGCAGCTCCCTGCCTTGTCCCCTTCTTCTCCAAACCTGCAGTTGGCCTGTTGCTGGTACACCAGCGCCTCTTCTGGTTGGAAGATCACAGTGATGTGACACTCCTGGCCGGGCTTCAACAGGCCTTGCTCAGGACTTAGCTGAAACGGTGCTGTGCAATCCCACTGGAAGCATGTCTGGAGTATACTGAAGAAGAAAAGCACAAACACACACGTAAGAACATGAACACAAACACTTTAAATACATTCATACATTCTGCTTCCTTTACTCCCAGATTATTCATCCTTCCTACTTTTCTGCATTAGTCTAAAAGACACTCATACATACCTGACATTTTTGAGCAGGAAAGTAGTATGTGAGGAGTTTTGAACGGCACAGAGTGGCAACAGCACAGAGTCAGGCACCTCCAGGACATGGCAGGGAATGGTAGCACGGAGGTATACCTGGAAGCTGCCATCTTTACCTTGAAACTCAATGCTGTCTTCATACTCACACTGTCCCAAGCAGTCAGACAGACACACAAACAAAGAGATAGAGGACATAAAACAGGAGAAGTAAATCATGTTACATCTCTATTATATGAATGACAATCTTTCATCTTTTTAAAGCCATTCACACAACTTTTTCTGCTCAACAAAGAGTACGAAATCATAAATAATAATGGTCTAGAATTGTCTCAGTTCCTTTTTTCCCTCTCCCATCCCATATCATTTACACTCACAGTATTTGACCATTTCTAATGGTAAGACTGCAAACTTATGTGTCTAGAAAAGCCCCAGGGCACACTACTTTCAAAATGCTGATAAGATCTATTAATAGATGCAAGTATGTATAAGATAGTGATGTGTTACCCTCTGGAGTGGTTTAAAGCTGACTGGCATGGAGAAAGAAGTCCCTGGGCTGAGAAGAATTATCTGGGGAATCAAGGTGGTGAAAAACTTGGACACTGGAGGCCTGTGAGGGGGCAAAGATATGATAGCCTGTGGTTACTTATCAAATTGATATTGCATTACTTGAAAGTAAAACAATAACCCATAACTTGTGTGTGTTTGAGTGAATACTTAAGCTTATATGTGTGTATGCATATGTATGTTCATGTGTGTTTTAAAGACCTGACGTGTAGCTTCTGCAGCTTGCTATGGATATTCTTTAGCACTAATGTCTTGGTGTACTCTCCTTGCAGGTCCCAGTCCTCCCAGACCAGCTCTGGCTTCAATTCCAACCCTAAGATGCAGCTTCTCTGGCTGGACGCTTGTCGCTGATACTTTCCACCCCGTTGCCTCTGGTGAATCCCTGGATCCTGCCGGGTGGGGCGTTGCAGAAGATGTGAGTTTTGGAAAGATTTAGACGCAGATAAATGACCTTTCAAGAAACTGCATAAGATGCCTTAAAGACATTATGAATTGAACATTTAGTATTTCATGTTTATTGCAGAGCTTGAACAGCCATACTAGCTGTATCAGAAAAACCCACAATCTCTACAAGTACTGAGCTGTGCAATTTAGACTCAAACGCTTTGTGGGATAGACCTGTAAGCAGGGAATGAAATTAGCACCCGCCACCTGCCAAATACAGGGTAAATATTGGCTGTGGCAGGTAAAAATTTCAGGTCACCTGCCACCATGGCAGATAGGTAGGTAATAGTTTACATGCAAAGATTAACTCAGTCAATGCTTTATTGTGTTTGCAAAGATATGCGTCCTCTGTGATAAATGCAAATGCAGATCCTACTAATTTGATTTGCATAAAAAAGTAAACTTATTTTTTACTCAGATTCTATGCATATGGCCGTATGTTACGAAGGAAAAGCGGACCACAAGTTGTTAATATCAAATTCCTTCTTACTTTGATATCCTTTCCAACGATGGAGGGCTTATATGGTGCTCCTGAAGCCAAGAGGTCAGGACCCTGAGCCTCAGCTAACATGGCTGCAAAAAGACAGAAGATTCAAGATTCAAGATTCAAGAGTTTTATTTGCCATTTGCACCTATAAGTACATTGGAATTCTGAGCAGTTCTTTAAGAAAATAAAAAAGGTAGAAAAGGCACAAGGTAATTACAGTACAAAATAAGAAGCACATTCAACTCAACACAATAAATAAATACATTATTAAAACATAAAACGCCCTCAGTGTAGTCAATAAATAAACTAAACTACCCTCTGCATAGGAACGATACCCCCATAATACAAATATACAGTATATATATATGCTCCATGACCATGTTAAAAGAAATTGTAACTCTCAAAAATATTTAAAAAAAGAAATAATTAATATATTTCAGACAATTACACAGTGGAAGGCAGCATATTGCACAGCATTTTAGTCCATCCAGTTCAGGGGCACTGTGTGTCAATAATGGTATGGAGGTGAGGTGTGGGGTATTTGTGTCCCTCTTTAATGTCCTTTGCATTTACACCAATGTGGTGTACATTTACAAAGAGGAAAGTTTATGTTAACTACCTGGCGTTTACCGTGGTTTTGATGATTTACAATTTCGCACAGTTAGTTAACACATTTATTATTACAGTGTTTTGGAAAAAGACCATAACATCAGCTAACTCAAGGAGTAGTTAATAAAAATGCTTGCTAAATTAAACAGGTGGCTGGTCTGACAGACTATCCTTACCTTCTTCTTTCAAACGTCCAACAATAGAGCTTGCAAACTACTGCTATTCATCACTTTTTAGGTAATGAAAACACCTCTAATAATAATAACAGTCACCAGAAGTTTGTCAACACACAGCGTTACCACGGCAACAAGCAATTGTTTTAAATCACCATAGTAACTACGGCAGTCGAGGAGAGTCATTTTGTAATTCGCGAACTGGCCTGTTAATTAAACTAGGGAGTGTTTACATATTATGGGAAGGTAATGTACGGGGAACACAAGGGTTCATGTCCCCACATACTTTTTCAGAAGGCAGTATTGGATCCCTCCGCTTTTTACGGTCCAATTTTTAACGTTATATTAAAAACAGGAGAACACTACACGCACTAGGACCACGCGGATACAGCGCCCGCTAGTGATGTGTTGATTACGAACGAGTCGGCTCTTTGAGCCGGTTCTTTTAAATTAACGATAAGAGCCGGCTCCCGTCCAAGAGACGTTTTTTTTTTTTTTTTTTTTTTTTTTTTTTTTTTTTTATTAATTCAAGGCAGAATGATAGGACAATTTTCTCCGCGCCACGGGCACTCCATGCACTGACTGTGACTGAATGTTGTGTTAATGACGTCCGTGCAACCAATCAGGTGATGACAGACAAGGATCATACAATCAAGAGCCGTTTGGGAGCCGAAAGAGCCGGCTCTTCTTTGGTGAGCTGAGCCAAATTATCTGGCTCACTAAAAAGAGCCGTAATTCCCATCACTAGTGCCTGCTCAAGTCCCCTCTCAACTCCTCCCCTTCCGCTCTCCTCGCGCCGTCATTCAAACCCAGGCTCACATCTGCTACATGAAGCTGCTTCATAAAGACTAATGTATGTCGGAAGAGCTGTAAAAGGAGAGAGGCTGAAGGAAAACAACAAAAAGAACTGGAGTTTCTTGTCAATTATGAGGTGAGTTCATGGCCAGTCAGAGGCTGACCGGTCACACAAACTCGTGGTCGCTGCGTCCGTTGCTAGCTAGCTTACAGCTAATTTATGCTTATCGATGCTAATGTCAATCAATGCCACCTGTGGATGAGCACAGGCTCAACAACAACAGGAGGAAAGAAAAAGATAGTGGTGAATGGGCAGGAGGGCAACCGCTCCTAATATAATATCTAAAGAACACAATACTCACAATTAGTGTAAGATTGTAGGGTGTAAGAATTTATTTAATTACAAAGCTGCTTGTAGTTAAATGGCTAATGTGTGTCAGTAATGGTGCTCACTTGTTTCCTTTGCAGTGTGATAATGTAAGTTTTTGTACAGACTTCATGATTCTGTATACTTTCTCTTGCTTAAATATGTTATTAAGGTTATTAATCTCTGCATTTGTAACATGTTCAGCATCAGTTGTATATGTGTATAGGCGCTGTTTTAATTCACAGCACATGATGCTCCTATTTCTGTCATTGCCTCACATTACCAACTGTTTAAATACTGTAACCAGGGAATGAAATTAGCACCTGCCACCTGCCAAATACAGGGTAAATGTTGTCTGTGGCAGGTAAAAATTTCAGGCCACCTGCCACCATGACAGATTACTTATATTAAGAAATATTATTTTTAAAAAGCAATTCCTAAACTAAAAATAGTCAGGGATTAAGGTTACACGATCCATATTTCTACTGTCTGTTACCTCTGACTCAGTGTTTACTAGGGGTGGACGAAAATATCGAGTATTGCAATATTATGTTTTGTGATACTGTATCTATCAATTCTCAAAAACTCTGTATTGAATTCTAATTAATAGTAAACATGCAAAGATGAACTCAGTCAATACTTTATTTAATTTGCAAAGATATGCGCCGTCTGTGATAAATGCAAATGTAGATCCTACAATTCTGATTGCATAAAAAAGTAAACTTTTTTTGCTCAGATTTTATACATATGGCGGTGTGTTTTTTATACTATGGCAGTTTTCATAAATTAGATTTTTTTTAAAAATCGCGATATATTGTCTTGCTTACAGTACCGCAATATATCGCAATATTTTGAATCGTAACCCTTGTATCACTGTATCTGGCAGGAACATAGTTGGAAACAAGTGGTGTGTATGTCTTTATTCTTTAGGCAATTCAAAGGTTACAACTAGCCTATTGTCAGCATATCTTTTATTTAAAAAAAAAAAAAAAAAATTTGAATGTGAAACAAC
>CAKALU010064719.1:15440-35113 GCA_916700995.1 Hozukius guyotensis | reverse complement strand
TTTTATTTTGATGTTAATACAATGTACCAGAATTCAGGAATATGTAGGATATTACTACTGACATTCATGTAATATTACGTCACAACGGCTGCTGTATTAGCCGTGTGTTTACTACGTGTTTATTTGCATATGGGGCGGGGAAGTGAGATCAGATCACAAGTGGCCACTGAAGACGCATGTGGAGACGCATGTTAATACCAAGTGTGAACAGGGCCTTTGACCAATCACAGGTCATTTCAGAGAGAGAGAGAGCGTTCCTATTGGCTGTGCTCTGGTCAAGTGAGCGGTGCTTGGTATTTCCTCAACAGATCTCAACATGGCTGCCGGGTCACAAACTTTCTCATTTTACAGCTAAACAGTACACTACAAGATGATTCTGAAAACATCTGAGGAGAGAAATAAGCATTACAGTAACAGAATATTAATTAATATTGGATCAGCGCTGCCTAGTTTGACCGTTTGGTCGGAGTACGCGAGTGATTGACAGCTGCTCAGAGACGGCAAGGCTCCAGCTCGGCTCTGATTGGTTGTTTTCCTCCGGTCTGTGAAATCTTGCAGATGCCGTTAGGAGCACCAGAGTACACAGAAGAACATGATTTTATTCATATTACCTTCATATTACCTGTCTCATGCACTACTGTCAGGATATAATGACCGGTTTCTAAAAATAACTTGTTTTTTAAATCATATTTGCTCCATTTCTACCCACTGCAGCTTTAAGTTCTTGTTCAACGTATCCTCATACGACGTATAATAAGTTATTCCTCATTTTTCATGCGTTTTCCTACGAATGTCCAGCAACACGTAACAGACGTGTCAATTTCAGCTCCAAGTCTTTTCAAAATAAACTTCCGTCTTCACAGGAAACAAGTTAGGTTTAGGGAACAAACTTCTTAGTTTAGGTTTAGGAAAAGATCGTGGTTTTGGTTAAAATAACTCTGGAAGTGGTGTAACTAAAGTACGGAAGTTACGTGACAAATAAATCAACGTTGACTTCTGGTTTCACACGGGGTACGAACACCGGTCTCCTGGGTTAAAGTCCGGTGTTTTTTTGGACCCACCCCGACCTCCTCCCAACGCAGCGTTTGTCACTCTTTATATTTCCCGGTTCACAATTGCGTGGATTACATAAAAATGTATTTTGTGGGATATAAATTATATATGAATTACAGTGCGTTACCTATTGTAGGTATAGCTACAAAACAGTGTATGAGAAGAGTCTGTCTTATTGAGGATTAACTATTTGAATCTGTAATACCTGTATATATGTTACTAAACAAACATATCTTCTCTCACTAAACTGCACTGCTGAATTAAATTACAATGACACAGTGTGATATACATTAAACAGTGTGCTGGCTGAGTGATATCGGTACAGCAAATCTGAGTTTCCTGTATTTAAACAGGATGTTCGGTGTGCAGGTGAATACACTCCGTGAAATAAAACAACATTTGCGTACAGCCTCTGGTTGATGCCGTTGATGGTGGTCTGCATGTTGTGGAGGTCTTTGGTCAGACCGCGGATTGTTTCCTCCAGCTGTCTGATCTTTTCACTGTCACCTGGAGAAAAAGAATAACAGCCAGTGTGAAAGAGGAAATGTGGAGTTTAATTAAAAGATTTTCTATTTACTGCTTGCAAAAAAATACAAACTCAGCAAAGTATGGAAGCTTAAATATGTATAGACAGAGTTGCTGAAAACCCTTTTGCTTAATTGGCTTCCTATAAGGCAGTGGTTCTCTCTCTAGTGGTACGCGGAGGAATCTCTGACTATCGATTCCTCTTATTGATGCTTTCCCACAGTTACGCTGCACAATGACGCATACGCACGCTGTATCATGTTTCAGTTTGTTTTGGACCGGTGCTACGTAGGGGAGAAGAAAAAGCGCTCAACAACAGCGTGGCGCTACTAAACCTGAGGGGGTGCACCCTATTTTTCCCTGATAAAGCGACACTGTGAACAACAAATCTGTGTTGAAATCAGCAGGAGGAGAGTTAGTAACGTTAGCTGTTAGCAGCTGTTAGCAGTACAGTCCTGACTGGCTAAATAGCGGAGCTACTAACGTTAACGGAGGTGCCATTGAGTTATTATTATGAGGCATCATGGTCGGCTCAGGAAAAATTACTATTGGGCGAAGGTAAATTACGTTATCATGATGCGTTCAAATGTAATATCGTAAAATGTAGTTTTTAGGAGATGTTTTCACAGTAATACAAAATAGATATTACAGAGAGAATTATGACCTGTTTAACTTCCTAAAACTAGCTCTAAGCAGCAGATTTTTTTTAATCAAAGCAAATATTTAAATAATCATAATCATTTGAATTGTGTGTTTTTATGCAAAAAAACACTATAGATGACAATAACAAAGTACAGTACTGTGTACAGTAGGCTACCTTCCCTGCTTTTTGGACCTGCAGTGCATGTTTTTATATGTTGGCATGCTGGGGATTCTCTGTTTTGTTAAGTTTTGCTAATGGAAACATTACTACCCAAAACAGTCAGTCCTGTACGGTTCAAAAACTCCTGCATATGATGTAATATTCTTAATAATTTGATGTTTGGAGTGATTTTCAGTATAATAAATGCTGAAAAATAGGTGCGCAATGTGTTTTCTATAAATTAATGTAGTGATAAAATAGAGGTTACGTCTGACAGAATTTGTTTGGCCCCCGGCAACAATCTGGGTTTCTCATGTGGCCCCCTCCAGGAAAAATAATTGCTCACCCCTGGTCATAATGGTGGTACTTGGAGAGTCAGATATTTTCTGAGGTGGTACGTGGTGTAAAAAGTTTGAGAAGCACTGCTATAAGGAGTAACTTCATATTTGATTGTTGCTTATTTAGTCATGAATATTTAATGTTTTAGAGACATACTTAAAGGGACAGTGTGTATGATTTGGCGGCATCTAGTGGTGTGGTTGCAGATTGCAACCAACTGAGTACCTCTCCACTCATTCCTCCCTTTCCAAGACTGCAGTAACGTGAACCGCCGAGTGCAAAACCGCGGTAATGCCGTTCGCCTTGCTCAGAGGCCATCCATACCATAATAACACTACTTTAGGAGCAACGGAAGTCAGGCGGCGACTGGCGGTACCACGGTTTTGCACTCCGCGGATCACGTCACCGCAGTTTATCAAGCATGTCGGAGAACTACGGCGGCCTATCACATAACTGCCTCTACATCTCTTTAAAGTATTCATTTTGTTTGCATAGTGATTCATTCATTCATTCATACTTGAGACCAACAAGATACATGTGAGAAAATAATATGCAAATCTTTAGCATGTAACAGTTCTGATGATATTTCACAAAATGAATTACTGTGAGTGCACCCTGATGACTTAATACCATATTTTACGTAGATGCAATTTTGGATTATCATAGAGTCTTCTTACCTTCTCCTCTCTGTCCGCCACCTGTGTTGTAGCCCGTCTGCGTGACGCGGGGTCGCCCCCCGGAGACCTGAGTGTCGCCGCTTCCCTTCGGCCCATCGTGGCAGTCTTCCCCAGAGTAACCATGGCAACACTTCCACTCCATTTCTGTCACCATCTTGTAAGCTACCTTATACCTTGGCCTCCTGTATGTCCGGTAGCTGAGGATGAAATGGAAATTTCAGATATAAAATCCCATTTGGACTTTTATTTGTTCGGATTTGACGAGACTTGAGATTTAACACTAATGACGTGGACACACACGACTTGATTTTTAGCCGCACTTGCAACACGTCTGCTAATATGGAGGAGGCGGTCTTTATGACCTATACTGCAACCAGCCACCAGGGGGCGATCCAGATGTTTTGGCTTCACTTGTGGGGATTTTTGTCACGTCGTCCATCTTTATATACACTCTATGGTCCCAACGGGGTGAATCCTACTGAATGTAGTGATCCTCTGACTTTTCATCAAGTCAGAAATGTAATATATTTTGGTTTATGACCAAATTCCTGCAAAAAACATACCTGACATTCCCATCTGTACTTTGTGTTTAGTGCTAATAAGCAAATGTTAGCATGCTAGCACACTAAACTAAGATGGTGAATATGGTGAGCCATTATACCAGCTAACCATCAGTGTGTTAGCATTGTTAATTTGAGTATATAAGCATGCTGATGTTAGCATTTAGCTCAAAGCACCACTGTGCCTGAGGGCAGCCGCACAGAGCTGCTAGCATGGCTGTAGACTCTTCGTCTTGTTGATTTGTGTCTTCAGACTAATCGGACTGAGCTCAGCTAACTTGTGTCAGACTGTGACATTGAGACTTCAAATTTGTAGTGTGATCTTGAAGTCAAGGTCCCATAGCGGTCCCTGAACCCTGGATTGAATACCACGGCTGTACACTGTTGATATTATTGTGCACTGAGTCACTGGCTTTATGGGAAATAGCTTCCAAATCATCTACTGATGATGGATGGGATCAAGAGTGCTTTGTAAACTTTAAAATGTTATTTCTGTCCCATTTTTCCAAAACTGCATTTAGCCAGTACTAAATCTTAAACCTCTTGGTCAAAGATGATTCATCAGAAAAAAACATGAATGTTTTATTTGGATAGCGCTTCTCTACTTTGATCATTAATGTGTCATTTAGCTCTGCGACTGAAGAGAATAGACCTGAAGTCTCACTCAAGATTTATAGCAACGTCGCAGGCGCATTAACAAGCCCCCGACTCTGAACGTTTAGCAGGTTGCTCTCCTCACTGCCAACCCACAAACATCCCTATAGGTACCGCAGAGCCTTTTTCTGCGCCATAGTAAAGATTTCATCTTCCAGCTCCCCGCTCGGAGAGCGTGAGAACGAGGGATCTGACGTGCTCTCAGAGGAAAAACAAAAACAGGGTCTGGAGAGGAGGAGTTGGAGAAAGAGTAAGAGAAAGACGGAGTAAGAAGAAGAGATTGTTTTTGCAGGGTAGGAGGCTAGACTGCGGTGCTGGAACTCCTGTCGGCTTCATTCTTAGCATAGCCCAGGTTTAGGCGATTGGCCCCTGGCGGGCGTGGGGGGGGATCAGGCAGCCAGGGTCAGACAACATGGTGAAAACTTCAAAAGAGGAAAAACATCAGGAGCGCTTGATTAATGTTTTTCTTGTGAGAACGATGTCCACATTTGGAAAAATAATTCAATCATAAAGTAAATGTGCTCCAATATTTGTAATACTGGATATCCCTAAGTCGGCATACTGGAGCTCCACCACAGTGATACGTACTGTAGGGCTGGGACGATACACCTCTCTCCCGATTCCATACTATCACGATACCTGGGTGCCTTTCAATATTTATTGCAATTTCAAGTATTGCGATTCAATATTATGATTTATTGCTTAACTTTTTTAACACTAGACCATGGGAAAAAGTTGAATCATACATTTCTAGGGACTTTAACTTTTGAAAACATCTAAATTGATACAGTAAAAATGTTTGATTTCCAGCATGAATGTAGTCAGAGAAGTCAAATATATCAGTCATTGTCAGGAATTATTCATAAAAAAATTACCAGCACCCCAAAAATCAAAGAGTAAAGACATTTCCCTCACAAATTAATGGTATTTTCTTTTGAATTTATAAGGGACATGTAATGTTTTATACTTCTGGTGAATATAATCCATCAATCTCATTTCCATAGATGTATTTTGTATATACAGTTCCCTTTGTTAACACCTTATTTTGAAAACCGGACATAGTCACACGTGTCTACTTCCTCTAACTTCTCCAAGGTGGTCTCTAGCTCTCCCGTCAGCTCCGTTCTCTTTATCCATCCATGGTCAGCTCCATCGGGGCCGTCTGAATGCATTTAACATAAATGTCAGTATATGGGTGCTCTACAGTTGTAGCGTCGGCTGATTTGACCACAGAGATGAGAGTGACGGCCGGCTCCACCGCAGCGTTACCGCGATACGGTAAGATTTCCCGTCAGTGACAGAGTTAGCATGCAGCTTTAGCCGTGATGTCTAGCTCTGCTTTTCCTGTCAATGTGTGAAACCCAAAGTGTTTCCATCCTTTACTGGATGTGTAGTGTTTACTACGCTGGATTTAACATGGGAGGGTGCAGGTCGTATCCACGCTGACCCTCCGACATTTTCTACTTTCTCGTTTCGGCTCGCTGCGGTTTGTTTTGGTTGACGGATACGGAACGGATTTGACGTCATTTTACTCAGACTAGAACAATAAAAGCGGTAACTTCCTGCTACCTCCACATAGACTCAAATGAAGCAAATATGGCATATCTGGCATTAAAAAATCGATTACAAAATCGTAAAAAAAAAATGATGGATTTTTTTCCCCACCCTTAGCAATATGCGTGAGATTGAGATATTCTGGCTACAAGTCCAGCCACAACCAGACACCTTCCTGACCAGACTCTCCTGAGAAAATAAAAAGTGACTTCAGTAAACCACAGACAGGAAAGAGGGGGAGAGGATGGATGGATAGAGGACAAAGAGTTCTGTGGAACGGGAAGTTGGAGGAGCAAGAATGAATACAGATTAGATTCCAATAACAGAGAGGAAGAATCAGAGGAGATATAAAATGCAAAAAAAGAAGATTCTAAGGCGATATAGATACTCACGCAACTCGAGGACATTGGCCCCAAGTACAGCGCTGGTAGTCCGGCTTGATGTACGTCTCCACCCCGTCCTCCATCACACAGCTGACAGTGCGTGTCACCACATAAGCACACCAGTTCCTATGAAAACACAAGCAGACAAAAGGGAAATGACAAATGAATAAGTATGTGATGACTGGCAGTTTACTGTAAGTTTGGAGTCAGGCGTTGACACAAACATAGCAGCCCCTCTCACACACATTATACACTCGGATGCCGCTCTTTGTTCCCAGGCAAAAAAAGGGAAAGATTTGCAAAAAAATAATAATCAAAATCACTTGTTTCACTCTACTGTGAGTTTCCAGATCAATATCTCAAACCCCGGACTGATTATTATTATTCTGTTCAACATTCAAGAGAAATTGTCCTCTGGTGCAAATGTCAGATCAGTTCAGGATAACGGCATGATTTCAACAATGGCTACCATTGTATGCCTCCCCAACTCCACGCCAACCAACCCACACAAAGACACACACACACACACACACACACACACGCACTGCATATCCATGTGAAAACTATATCCATTGGTTATATTCATACTACACAGCTGGAAAACCAAAACATGGAGCTAAAAGTGGCTCCTTAGAGCTACTTACAACATTACAATGAATCATTTGTATTAAAGGTGATATGTATGTATATATATATATATATATATACGTGAGCCGAGCCCCGCCCTGGGGGCACGACGCGGTTGGGGCGCACTAAGGACAGTCCGCCCCGTTCGACAGTCGCACCGGGAGCAGGGTGCCCCATCCCTCCCCGGCGGGGAGAGAGGGCGCAGCGAGCCCTTTGTCCACAGTGCGGCGAGGTCCGGGCGGGGAGCGCTGTAAAGCTGCGGCCGCGAGCCACCTTCGTCCCGAGCCTTTCCAAGCCGACCTAGAGCCGGTCGTGGCGCACCGCCTCGTATGCAGGACTCCTCAGCCTGCCGTGTGTCGCTCACACCCTCCAGCTGGCTGTTAACGAGGGTCTTTTGGCACAGAGAGGTACTCGTATCGGTACTCGGTATCGGGGAGTACCCAAATGTAAGTACTTGTACTTGTACTCGGTCTGAAAAAAAGTGGTATCGGTGCATCCCTAACCTGTGGTTGTAATTACACTTGAGGTTAAACCTCCTTTTATGCAGGAGGTTTAACTCTTAAGGCCTTTACACACCCGGGGCGTGACGAATAGACAACACGAAAATGTGGAATACTCGCCTGTGAATATTTTGCATCAAAACTATTCATACGATGCAAATTTGCAACAGTTGCAACATTTTTCAATAAAAAGGTTCGGATAGATTTAGGGCTGAACCGAATGCTTTCGAAGCTTCGTGGCTTCGACCGTTGCCATGGTAATCGACCTCCAAATCAGTATTCGAATGCTTCGTTTTTTGTGTGTTTTTTATATACACTGATCAGCCATAACATCATGACCACCTGCCTAATATAGAGTAGGTCCCCCTTTTGCCGCCAAAACATCCCTGACCCGTGGAGGCATGGACTCCACTAGACCTCTGAAGGTCTGCTGTGGTATCTGGCACCAAGCCGTCAGTAGCAGATCCTTTAAGTCCTGGAAGTTGCGAGGTGGGGCCTCCGTGGATCGGACTGGTTTGTCCAGCACATCCCACAGATGCTCCATTGGATTGAGATCTGGAGAATTTGGAGGCCGGGTCTGACCCTGTCGCCGGTTCACCGGTTCTCCTTCCTTGGACCTTGGATATTCCAAAATAGCCCATGAAATAAGGAATAATCCCACATTATTCATTATTCATATTCAACATTACTTATTATGAGTTATTCTTAGAGGGATATCGCTCTTTATTATGTGTATAGGTGTGTGTGTGTACAGTAGTGCGGCAGCAGCACTGTCCTTTGAATATTTCTCACCAAAGCTTCGAAGCCCAAAAAATGGTATTCGGGACAGTCCTAGATAGATTTGCTAAGTCTTTCTGAGGTAAATTGTTGTATAGCCTGAGCTACTGTAAGCTATCTTATTGAGTTTCGTTTTAGCGAAAAGCTCTGAGTGGATTTGCCTCTGGTAAACAGTCACGCAGTGTATGTGTCTGGGGCTTTTATTGTGAAAGGTAAGAACGGAGGGATCTGGTCTGCGCTGCCTTTGTCAAGGTTAAAAGGAGTAATAAAGGTTGCCGTCTTGGTTCGGACTACGGAGCCTCCGCATTTTTGTTGTTGTTGTTGTTGTTGTTGTTGTTGTTGTACACTATAGTGTACGTTTTCAATATGTCCGTTCCGTGAATGGTTGATGCCTTTATTTGTGGCTTTTCTCCTACCAGCAGCACCTCTTTTCATCCTCTGTCTGAAACTTCAAGCGAGGCATTTCAGGCGTTTCAGGAGCAGTGTTTGTAACTTTGCAGATCTTTTACATGCACAAAAAAAACGATATAACACTAAAGGAAAGGGAAAAAGCATAGTAGGTCCTCTTTAAACCTGGATTGATTGATTTTGTGGTATTGCAAATGTGTTAGCTAACATGTATTTTACACGTCCAGCAGACACGGAGCAACATCAGCATTTATTTGGAGTCGTGTTTCCGAAATCTTGGCGTTTGAAAGCGGAATTTCTACTCCCGTTTAAGTACTTTTCTGCTCTCCACCAACTCCTGAGGGAAATATCTAGTTCATAGCTGCTAAGTGCTCCACCATGTCCACCGGTTAGTCGCTATAACTTTGTCTGTCCCTGAGCATACAATGGGTTTTTATAGAAAAACAGTTTCCTGCTGTGTCTGAAATAGCAGTGGGTTCGTCACTACGAGCAACTTTTCACATTACATTTGATCCATTGTTAATAAAAAAATATTTATTAACATGAATCCTTGACTCAAAAATAACCTGTTAAGTGAAGGCTGTCCAAATGATTCCACCTGACAAAAATGTCCTCACGCACGTCTTAAAACTCAAAGAGACACCCAGTCCCACATGCTCCCCCTTGTCTACATGTGACTCAATTTGTCCTCATCCCTCTGACCTCCCTTGACCCTCAGATATCTCTGCCGATAACAACCGCAGATAGATTTAAGAAACAGACGTCCTTCAGTCGCTTTCTATCATCATTTTCATATTACCCAGAATCCCCCATCCACCGCTATTTCCCCGGTGGTTATTATGGCCAATTAGTGTCACTCCCAGATTCATCTGAGCAGGGCTATGAAGGGTTTACAGATAAAAGTTGGAGCGCACAAGGAGTTCCTTCATGCCGGAAAGTCAATCAGCAGCTTTCCTCAGTTTGTCTGTCTTCACGTCTGTCAGTCTGTCTTTCTGTCTTTCTATGTCTCTTTCTGTCTGTCAGTCTCTCTCTGGCTCTACATGTCTCCCTCTGTGGAACTCTTTTTATGTTTTTAGGGCTCCTTGTCTGTGTGCATCTCTTTCTTCCCCATCTCACTCTTTTTCTCACTCTTGCTGTCTCTTTCAATTCATCCCTCTCCACTCAAGGACACAACCTGCCAAAATAAAAAATGAATGAATAAATAAATAAGTAAATAAATGACACCATAAGTAAGTAAATGTCATTAAATGCAGCAAAAATAATATTAAAAATAAATGTAGACAGTAATTAATTGATAAAATGTGACATTCTGTTTTAATTTTATATATATATATTTATATATATATATATATATATATATATGTGTATATATATATATATTTTTTATCAATTCTTAAAATGTATTTATTTATTTTTGTATTTATTTTTGTTAATAAAATAAATAAATGCAATAATACATTTATTTTTTATTTATTTAGTTAGTTAGTTTTGTATTTATTTTATATTTATCTTTAAATGTATGTATTTATTTATGTATTAATGTATTTAGTTCTGCACAATTTTCGCTTTGCATTTCAACACTTATTTATTTCCCCAAACTTATTTATTATGTTTGTATTCTTTTCTTTATACATTTCTTTTTACATTTCTTTATGCATTTCTGCCTCAATAGGCAAGTGAAACACTCGTAAAACAATATAAATATAATACTATAAAAATAAATATATAATAAATAAACATTATGTGCAAAAATTAATAAATCAAAAATAAATGCAACAAATAAATAAAAGGGAAAATTAAACAAAGGAGTAAATAAATAAGGGAATTAATACAAAGATAAATAAATAAGAAGCAAACTAAAATACAAATATCAATTTATGTCACATTTTATCAATTAATGAATGGCTACATTTATTTTTAATATTATTTTTGCTACATTTAATGACTACACTACATTCGCTACATTTTATCTTCATTTTGATTTATTTATCGAGTCATTTATTTATTTATTTTTGATTTTGGCAGGTTCCGTCCTCCATAAATCTCTCCTTATCCATCTCTGTTCATTATCTCCTTCTCCTTTCTCACCCTTTCAACATGTTTTTTTTCTTCTCTCTCTATCTCGCCCTCTGTGTGACTACACCTCTCCTCTGTTCCCCCGAGACCCTGATCCTCCCCTTCATTCCACAGCTTGTCTGACTGACAGAAAGACTTTATCATGTTTCCATCCTCCCCTGCACCTCCTGACCTCCTGTTGCTCTAGCTACTGGACGTGGGAAAGTGAACAGGACTAATTACAGGAACTGACTCCACTGTCAAGGTTAATATAGGTTTAAAGGTATTTGCTTATGTCTCAGGGATTTCTGCCGCCACTCCAACACAATGAAGGTGAATTTGGTTTGGTGCAAACAGCAATAAATAATTAAACTTGTGGATGTCACTATCAATAAAAACTGTCAGATTATTAGCAAATTATCAGAGTAATGAGGACATTGTTGTGGAAATTAGGGCTGTCCTCGACCAAAGAAATTCTTCGTCGACTCATACGATTTTGTCGACTGTAAAACTGAGTCTCTCCACAAAGAATCACACAATAGCACCATTTTAAATCTCGTGTTTACCAGAGATGTGCTTTGTGACTTATTTCTAAGATGTGTTTCTTAGAAATATGTCAATCATTCAGCATGAAAACAGCATCCCGGCCCAGCGGAGTCGGGCGCATCACCAGCCCGTCTCGCCGGCACCGTCGGGGAGGTGGAGCGTGAGGACCCGAAAGATGGTAATGAGACGTCACGCTGCTGGTATCGGTGCCGTTGTATCGGAGCTGTTTTGCGAGTACGAGTACATGAGCACAGTATCGGACCCGATGCCCGATACTGGTATCGGTATCGGTGCATCCCTACAACAAACCAAATCTATCTGCATGCCTTGGTACTTTTTATAAATATAAAATGTCACAGTAAAGAAATGTCACAGTAAATATCTCGCTCACATTTCAAATTTTTTGTCAATATATCAACATCTGCTTTAAAAGATACTGGTATCAGTATGGGTCGGGCTATACTACAGTACATACCACTAGATGTTAGTAAGAAAATATGTTTTATTTTTCATTATTTGGGTGAACTGATCCTTTAACATTAACATTAATATTATATATATCATATTATTTAAATCAAAAACAGAAACTGTAAGGAGGAATTGTAGCTTCAGCTTTATCTTTTGACAAACTTGGAAAGGCAGTTGAACACGTCTCTCTTCTTATATATTGTACAGCCCACTACTATAGGCCTGCATACAATGTCTCAATGGGATTTAAAAGTCCCATATCATGCTCATTTTCAGGATCATACTTGTATTTTGTGTTTCTACTAGAACATGTTTACATGCTGTAATGTTCAAAAAAACCTTTATTTTCCTCATGCTGTCTGCCTGAATATACCTGTATTTACCCTCTATCTGAAACGCTCCGTTTTAGTGCATTTCAACGGAATTGCAACGGAATTGCGTTGCTAGGCAACAGCTTGGGTCCATGTTTACTTCCTGTCATACACATGTACACTGCAACAGGAAATAAACTGGGACACATTTAGGTTTTTATGTTTAAAACCGTGTAATGGTCTAAATATTTTATATTTGTGACATCACAAATGGACAGAAATCCTAACGGCTTGTTTCAAATGCATAATTTCTGAATACGGGCTGCAAGTGTTTCTCTGTATATTGAGCATTTTGATAGTTTAACAGTATTTATATCGCACTTAAACCTGCTTTATAATGTAAAAGACCTGAAAATCTCACTTTTTACAATATGGGACCTTTAAAAGCCTCTATCACAATCATATGATTTTTAAAAAAGGTTCCAAATTAGCAAGAATTGAAAAGTTCCCTGCATGTTTCTCAATATAATTCATGCTTAATGCCTGATGATTGGTATACTATAGCTGTATAGCCTTGTAGGCCAGTAATCTGTGCAATAATTGTCCCAGCTTTATAAAAGAAACCTGTATGGAGTAGGAGTATGTATTCCAGACAAATAGCTTGTGCAGAAATCTTTCACTAGGTAAATGTTGCTTATTTTGTATATTCACAGTAGATCATGTTGCTTTGAGCTGATCTGAAATAAAATCTAATTACAGCGGGGCGGGGATTCAGCTCAACCTGGGGTCAACACCAAGTGGATCATAAGTGAATGTCACTTGGTTGAAATCAACCAGTGTCGATGCATCCAAACAGCTCTGTAACTCCCTCTCCAAAGACTTGCTGTTCTTCCCAGCGATCCACATGCCCTCCTCCAGCTATGCATTGAATATGTGTTACGTCTTGCTTCTGTGGTTTGTTACGTTGCATTTAATGTTTCTATCAGAGCTGGTGACTCAGAGCACAACTCTGCCATCTGAAACCAGCCGACGTCAGCGCTTCCAAAACACAGCCGTCTCTCCGCTCATGCATCTCCAGAGTCTTGCGGTCCATCGCAGTGATTCTTATTGCATTACGCCTTGTGCCGGTTTGCTGTGCTATCTGCGGTTTGTTGTACTGAACTGTGTATGTTGGACTCAAAGCTTCTGAGAAATCTAACATCTCCATCAGGAGTTGGGCCCCGATACAGGAGGGATAGACAACGTGTAAAATGAGACAGCGGCGATAAATCAAAACAGCTCCGTCTCTTCCCCCTGTAGCTCCGCTGTGTTGTTTTTGTCACCGTGATTCAGTGGGCCAGTTCTGCCGATCTATTATCCTGACTTGCTGACTCCCAGGGTCACAGACACAGTAGATAAAGCATAAAGTTGGCAGCGTTCACACCCCGTCTCCGCTGATGGAGAACAGGCACTGTGTTTTATATAAATAAACCTAACCATCTCTCCTTTTTCACTACTGAGCAGACACAGATGTGGACACGTGCACGCACATATACATACAGACGAAAACACTAGCCCGTTCACATGAAAAGGTGTATGAATGCCACGATAATGTGCAAGGCAGTTAGACAGTTGTTGACCAGTGTTTTGTTTCGTAAGTAACGTTACTGACAATTTTCATGTTTTTTTATTGACGTTTGTGACGTGTTTTCTGTAGTTGTGTTAGGTTGTTTCCATATGTGTTTTTCTTAGTTTACTTACTTATTTTTTTACTTTTAACCAGGAGGCCCGTGTTCGAGACTGTTGTTGACCGGTGGTTTGTTTTGTAAGTAATGTTAGTGATGATTGTCACATGTTTTTTATTGACGTTTGTGACGTCTTTTCTGTAGTTCTGTTACGTGTTTTTCTTAGTTTACTTACTTATTTTTTACTTTTAACCAGGAGACCAGTGTTCGAAACCGTTGCTGACCTGTATTTTGTTTTGTGAGTAAAGTTAGTGACAATTGTCACGTTTTTTTTATTGACGTTTGTGACGTGTTTTCTGTAGTTGTGTTACGTTGTTTCCATACGAGTTTTACTTAGTTTACTTACTTATTTTAAGCCCAACCATGACGTTTTCCCTTACTCTAAGTGGTTTTCTTGCTTAACCTAACTGCAGATGTTTGCGTGCTGTAAAATAACGGTGTCCAAATGACACGCAAAAAGGCTAAAATGCGTGAGACTGGGTTGAAAACACAGACACAACTCCCTCCGTCTCTGCGGCTTCACCCAACAGCCACACTCACTGTAGTTCACTTCCCCCGGTGGCTCATTTTCCATCTTTCCATCTTGGGCTTCTCACTCCAACACATAAGAGGAGCCTTTATATTTGTAGCAGGATGACTAAGTGTTAGCGTAGCACTGAAGGAGTGTGTGGGTGTGTGGTTGTGCGTGTGCTTAGGCGTATGCCCTTCACAAAAAAGAAAAGAGTACAATGAATTTGTTCATGTGTGCCTGTATGCAAGGTTTCTGTTGCATGGGTGACACCTTCAAAACAACATTTCAGCTCCAAACCACTGACCTTTCCTTCTCTCTCTCTCGGTCTCTCTCTCTTTAACCAGCATGAAGTTAAGCATTCCAAACAGTAATCCTATAAAGGCCCATTAATCCAAATGGCCGCAGAGAAATCGCTCAGATGAAAGTCCACTAACTAGGCTTGGCATCTTTTCCATGAGTGTAAAATGCAATTACAAGCACACACACGTCATTAAACAGACAAACACCCTACACATGCACTCACAAGAGACTGACACGGCCAGACAAGGACACTCAAACAGGCAATAAGACATGCAGATACACATAAAGACAAACATAAAAAGAACTTGAGGCTAATAGGGGCGGGAATCACCAGAGCCCCACGATACGATATTATCACCATACGATATTATCACGATACGTAAGTCACGATACGATATTATCACGATACTTAAGTCACCATACGATATTATCACGATACTTAAGTCACCATACGATATTATCACAATACTTAAGTCACCATACGATATTATCACGATACTATATTATCCCGATACAATATTATCAAGATACAATATTATCACGATACGTAAGTGACGATACGATATTATCACGATACGATATTATAACGATACTTAAGTTACGATACGATATTATCCCGGTCCTTAAGTCACGATACGATATTATCCCGATACTTAAGTCACGATACGATATTGTCACAATACGATATTGTCACAATACGATATTATCACGATACTTAAGTTACGATACGATATTATCCCGATCCTTAAGTCACGATACGGTATTATCACGATACTTAAGTCCCGATACAATATTATCATGATACTTAAGTCACGATACGATATTATCACGATACTTAAGTCACAATATGATCTTTTTGCGATAAGATATATTGCGATGTATTACCTTTTTTCAACTGCAAATTATGCAGTTTGTCAACATCTGTTTTATCTAATAAGATACAGTTTTCACTCTAAGTTTTCATTCACATATCTTGAGGTCAGAGGTCAATCCCTTTGAAAAGGGCCATAATAGTTTTTCCTCCGTAGAATTGAGTGTAACTTTGGAGAGTTATTTAGCGTTCTTCCCCACAAACTAACGTAACTGTGCCCACTACAAAGACAGAATAGCGTCCGGGCCCGCCGGCAGGCCGTCGGATTGTTAAGAGGTTAATAGATTATATAATAAAAGATTGATACTCGATATCCATGTATCGATACAATTGCTACGCAAAATATCGCGATACTATGCTGTATCGATTTCTTCCCCCCACCCCTAGATGCTAACCTGCTTATTTTTCCACTTCATGTACTTTTATAAACTGATGCCAATTAACCATGAAAATGACAGTATACAACCTAACATGGTGTTTAATGGAGAACTGACAGTGTGCGTGTGTGTGTGTGCTTGATCCCCCTTCAGTGGCCTATTTAGCAGCTAATCTCCCCGTTTTCTTCACTATATCAGCACAACAGGAAAACACTGCACATAAACAGTCCAGTTCCTGCAGATATTACTCAATGTTTATGACTACAATATAGTATTTGTAGAATGTTTATCAGACTGCAGGAGATAAAGACAGAAATGTGAAACTAGAGCACAATGCTTTCTTTGAAACGTTCAAGTTGTTTAAACCTCAATGACTCATGCTGTGCAACCAAATGTTAAAAGCTACAGAACTTTATTTCAAATTCTAGCAGAGATCCCAACGTTTCCAAAGATACCAAATGTGTCAGGCTGAGTTGTTGGGATAACGTTTAGCCCCATCTGGGAACGTCTCGTGCTTCCCTTAGAAAAAACGTATGGAAGCGGTTTTGTGCTGCTCTTTCTGAGGGAAACCAGACGTTGCAAACCAACCAACCAGTTAGTCCTCATCGTCCTTCTGTCTTGTAAAACCAAATATTGTTTTGTCTGAAGTGTTATCTAACACTGTGTCTCGCTCTTACAAGTGGAAAGACTTCAAAAGATGAGGTCTAACTGGTTGGTTTGGCAAATCCACATCTGGTTAACTAAAGTGCAGCCATCAGTGGAACAGCGTTAAAACATCAGCAGTAATGTGCATGGCGTTGCCGTGTGCTTGTGCGTGTGCATATTCGTGGCAATGAGTGTGATACAAATAAAACTGTAAAAATATTCCCACTTGGTGCTATTTGAAAAGAAAAAAATCCTCAGTTTACCTTTAAAACTAGGGATGCACCGATACCACTTTTTTTCAGACCGAGTACAAGAACAAGTAATTACATTTGGGTACTGGCCGATACGAGTACCGATACGAGTACCGATACGAGTACTTCTCTGTGCCAAAAGACCCTCGTTAACAGCCAGCTGGAGGGTGTGAGCGACACACGGCAGGCCCCCTGCTCCCGGTGCGACTGTCGACCGGGGTGGACTGTCCTCAGTGCGCCCCAACCGCGTCGTGCCGCCAGATCGGGGCTCGGCCCACGTAAAAGGCGTCAGGGGTCTGTGGCGTTGTCGGCAACCCACCCGACCCGTCCTGAAACACGGACCAAGGAGTCTAACGCAAGCGCGAGTCAGAGGGTGCAAGCAAAACCCCGTGGCGCAATGAAAGTGAGGGCCAGGGCGCACCGACTGAGGTGGGATCCCGGCCCAGCGGGGTCGGGCGCACCACCGTAAAGTGGTATCGGTGCCGTTGTATCGGAGCCGTTTTTGCGAGTACGAGTACATGAGCACAGTATAGGACCCGATACTCGATACTGGTATCGGTATATGAGACCTTTAAAATATTGACTGTAGCAGCTTTCAGGGGAAATAAATGTAATAACTATGTTAACATGGACACGTACTATGAGACGTTCACTCAAGGAAACACTGAAAAGGGTGAGCTGAAACTGCCATAAGTGACAAAAAGTTGGCACACAAAGTAGGATTTATCATATCAGGAGCCGTGTGACTTCACACATTTGATAAAAGCATACCCAGACAGGCAGACAGGAAACAAGCCTAAACACACTTACATGCATGTTAAATTAACACAAATACACTTTGTCCTTCTTCTACAAACACACACAACGGTTTCATTACTTCTCCGCCAGGCGCCGAGCTGTGAAACTTCCATTGTGCACATCTTATTTTACATTTATTGAGCCATAACTCAGCGTGAGTGGAACTCTTGCACCTGTCTGAGCGTCACTTTATTTCCCAATAAATTTCACCTCCTTATAAAACGGGCAGACAGACACTTCACAGCCGAGCAGGAAGCCGCAGTCTGACATCTCAACCCACACATACATACCAGGTTCATTTAACAGCATCTCTGCATGAGTCCCGCAGAGGAGAATTGTGGGTAGAACTGGGATAATCGTTGACAAAAGTGACATGTGGGAGGAAGCGGGAATGAAAGAAAGGAAAAAAGGTGACCCGAGGTCTACTACTTAAACAAAGAAATCACTCGGCGGCGCCTATTGTTGAGGGATCTTTCATTTAGCTTCAAGGGGAAGGCTTCGACAGCGCCCTGAATGAGTGGATGGAAAGGGGGGCGTGTCTCTGTGTTTGAACTGTGGCCCAAAGGTCAAGCACCCCTCCGACGTCCTTGTAAAGGTATACCCCTCTACACACACCGCAAAGCACACAGACTGTCACACACGACAACATAACACACTCGAGTGCACTCACTCACGCTTGAGCGATCGCACGCCGACAGACCGACACAAAGGCAGACGCACACATTCCTCCGGTCTCTCTGCGCCGTCTTAAAATGAAGTTTTACTCGAGCACACACACACACACAAACACACACACACCGTTTATTCCCCTTTGGACTCGTTCCAGCATCAAGGGACAGCGTGACTGTGTAAACTTCTCTTTGATTGTTTAGCCTGGCGGTCACGAAGATATACAGAGAATGACCATGATACTGCCATTTGCTTTAGCATTATTGCTCAGATGCGTCAGCGTTCGGAGGGCTGCAGGGTTTTTTGTGGCTCACTTGAATTTTAACCATTTATGGAGGCCTGTGAGACATAAGTCTCTGCAAAGCCTTGAAATTGCCCTTTCCCAAAATAGCACAGACTATTTCATGCAGGTGAAACATTATTATCTGCTCTAATGCTGGGTACACATTACACGAGAATCAAGCCGATTTTGGGCTCGATTCCCCCCCTCCTGACAACCGTCAGCAAAGCCCTGATGGTTTGATGGTTCTAAAGATGATCTTTCCAGGTATTCCTGTGGTCTGAGGTATGTTAAGAGTGTTTTTTTGCATCCGCGAATCGGCTCGGAAGTCCATCCTGGACGCACCGATTCCGATTTCCTGTTGTGTGTGGGGAACCCCGAGGACGGACGATGACGCAGTCACGTAGGAAAGAACGCATTCACGTAGGAAAGAACGCAGTCACGTAGGAAAGAACGCAGTCACGTAGAAAAGAACGATAGCCAATAGAGAACCAAGCTGACTGAAGAAGGAAGGACAACCACCGCCATCACGGCAGCCGCGGCTAATGCATGAGCTAATGCAAAACGTGAAGCCTAAAGTAGTACTGTATTAAAGCTTCAGTAGGCAGTATATTTTTGTCATCATTGGGCAAAAATTCCATAATAACCTTTCAGCATATTGTAATTCAAGTGTTCTGAGAGAAAACTAAACTTCTGCACCTCCTCATGGCTCTGTTTTCAGATTACCTGTCTCATGCACTACTGTCAGGATATAGTGACCGTTTTATAAAAATTACTTTTTTTTAATAATATTTGCTCCATTTCTACCCACTGCTGCTTTAACTAAAGGTCCACTTACTATCTTTTTCCAGAGCTTCCAAGCACATCTCACAGCAACACAACCTCATATCTAAATGACAGAATAGGTTGTTTGCCAATGACTCCCAAAACCACATTTTTTGACCGTTCTATTTAACGTTGTCAAACGGTCGCAGTTTTAAACACGTGGTCTTGATGTGAAATGGAACT
>CAKALU010064719.1:0-15420 GCA_916700995.1 Hozukius guyotensis | reverse complement strand
CCAATCACAGGTCATTTTATTGAGAGAGCGTTCCTATTGGCTGTGCTCCGGTCATGTGACCGGAACTTGGCGTTCCTTCACCAGATTTCACAATGGCGACGGCGTCACAAACTTTCTCATTTTACAGCTAAACCGTGCACTACAAGATGATTCTGAAAACATCTGAGGAGAGAAATAGGAATTAACATAACAGAATATTGATTCATATTTGATCAGCGCTGCCTAGTTTGACCGTTCGGTCGGAGTTCGCGAGTGATTGACAGCCGGCTCTCATAGATCAGCTTTGACTGCTTGTTTTCCTCCGGTCTGTGAATTCTTGCAGATGCCATTAGGAGCACCGGAGGACACAGAGGCACATGATTTTTTTCAGGCTACCTGTTTCATGTACTACTGTCACGATATAGAGACCGTTTTATAAAAATAGCTTTTTTTAATCATATTTGCTCCAATCTGCCTACTGCAGCTTTAAGATGAACCTCAGAAATGGAGGACCAACTTGTTGATTTGTGGCAACAAACACGAGTGTTTATTTAACTATTTTTGACGCGTGCCGCGTGGTTCACAGCAACAACAGACTGTGATCTATTGACTGTATATTAACATCATATCAGCTACATTACTACAGTTTCGCAGCCGTCCCAAATCGTTGCTCCCTGTAGAGCCCATTCACCTCTACTTGACTGGAACATGCCGTTTGCCAAAATGATGAATTCCCGTCCCCCCCCCAGCGCTGCAACAAACTCCGGGGCCCCCCTGAGAACTTTTCACTTGGGGCCCTGAAACAGTAAATATCTCTAATCCCTATAAACCCTGTCCAGCTCTGGGCCCCCTGCATCACCACAACACCCATCACCTCCCATTCAGGGAGGGCTCCCCCTAATCACAAATAACTTCCTCTGGAAATAAGAATTCACCTCATTCTACAAGAGATGATATTTTCACATCATGGTCTCAGAAAGAGAAATTCATGAAAGAAATGATCCCCAATATTGAGAGGATTTTGTCCCATTCTGCTTCGTATGGGAGGGTTTTTGTCTTAAAGGTCCCATATCGTGCTCATTTTCAGGTTCTTAATTGTATTTTGTCTATCTGTAGAATATGTTACAGAGATGAAAAAAAGTAAAGACTTATTTTTAAATCAATACTTCCTGCTTTCATTTTAAAATAAATGCCCTAAAGCATTTTTTCTATGGACAGAATTCAATCATTTGTTAACACAAGGCTTTTATTCTGAAATATGTGCTGGACAGTGTTGTAGAACATGCAGTGACTTGGAGAGCTCCATGAATGAATATAGTACGGAGTTTTAATTGTGGATTATTACTATTATTACTATTATTTACAAATTACCACACGTTTCTTAACCTTTCTCTGTCTAAAATAAATATAAATGCTATTTATAATGAAATGAATGGCCATTATGAAAGGCAAACTCTATGTAGAAAGAAAGGGCTGACAGCAGCAGCAGAAACGCAGCTGGTGTGAACGCCCGATGCGTGAATCACGCAGCCACCACGCCACGCAGCCGCAACGCGCTCCTGACATTCCTGGTGTGTCTGGGGCTTTAAGTCGCGTTTGATCGCCAGAGATTTTGCAAAATTTACGTTTTTTTTTTGTCTTGTTGTTCATGAATGAATCTGTTAGTGTGTGGTCTGCTGTTTTGTCCAAATTGTTGCTCATCACACACGATAGGAACTAAACTGTTAAATTTAACATAATGTGTGGAGTCTCGCACATTTTCAACATCCGTTAAGATTTGAAAAAATCTTTTAGTGTGGGCCAGGCTTTAGGTACAAAACAGTAAGTTTTATAGTTTTAAAAGTGAGGTTTAGAAGTTGTCCTTGTGTGGTGGGATTGGGTGAATATTGGGAAGGGGATCCAAATCTCTATAGTATTCAGTAAGTTTATCCAAACAATGTAAATAAAGGGAGCGATTTCAGATTAAATGCATGCCGGGAACTATGGTAATTAAGTTACAATGGCTGAGACCCGAAAGGATCCCCTTTCCCACATTCACATTACCATTTCTAATGAGATTTGTTTACTGCTCTAATTAGCAGAAAGCAGAAAATCACACAGATGCCAGTGGATTTGGATCCTTTCCGAGGTTCGGTCAAGAAGAGGACAATCCCGTTACGGTTTAATGGCCTGGTATGCTAATGCAATTGTAGTGACCGGGCCTTTTTCACCATATTGCAGTGGATTGTGGGAAATATTTCCACAATTCCATCTTAAGATTCATACGCAAAGAAACTTATGCTGCACTGGAGCCACTGGGGTCGATTAGCCTGCTTAATAATCATTGTTATTCTCTCTGTGTGCCCAGATTGCCCTACCCTACTGCATTCTCAGGGGGATTCTTTAGATACTCTATCACCATTACGGTACATGAATTGCTGATGTTTAATTTGTCATACTCTATGCGGAGAGAGAAATATCGATAGCAAAAGTCAGTGAAAAGAGTAGAGAAGAAGATTGAGTGTGTAGTGATCCACTGCGGTGTCTGTCAGAGGAGAAACTGCTGTCTCTGCCTCTTTTTTGATTGATTTCTGCTCGTGATTCTCAAATATTGGACTGAAACTTGATGTTTACGATTGATGAATAAGAAAAATACATTAGTGAAGAACAACACAAGGAAATGCAGTTTCTTGCAGTTTTTTCTTTTCGGCTACCGCTACACAACTTTTGCACTGATCATTTTGATATTCTCCTCAAGTGCAGTGGTTTCTATCTAGAACACTGACATGTATGAATGTCCTGATAGGTGATTATTGGCCATTACTGGGCTAATGGCCCCAGAATATAAAGTTTTTCTCATCAGGTCTCCTGTTTTTCCTGTTACAATCCACAAAGCAGAAGGCCATAAAAACAGGCTATTTTAAACAACAGTAATGTGTGTGCATTTGTCTATCTATCCTGTATGGAGCACCTCGATGCTAATGTAAAGAAAAAAAGCGTAGGGGGTAAATAAGCATGATTAATGAGCGAGAAAGATGATGATGAAGCATGCTCTGTACTACTCCTTGCTACCCTCCAGTGGTGATGTAATGTCTTGTCCTTCAAACTGTATACAGGAGCCTCAACAGATCAGCAGATCAGCAGTCCACCTGCATCCAGCCCCCAAACACCCCCCCACTCCTTCCCTCTTCCTCTGTCACTGTCTGGAGCGTGTTAGCTCTGACATTTTGGCAGGAGATGTGTCGGACGGCTCAGGGTCCTCCAGTGAGCCCCGCTATAAGACCCCCGCTGGATGTCTTCAGTTCAATTCAACAGCCTGTTATCACTTATGGAACTCTTCACACATCTGTCAAAACAGATCAATTGAGTTCAAACGGATGTCGTAGGGGCAAACCGCATTGCCACGGGCCAGCGCATTCTTCCCCCCCGACGCGTCACTTTAGTGTGTGTGTGGCTTGTGTACGTCACAGGCCAGCCATGCTGACTCCTTCATAGCCTGCTGCTTTCAGCATTAAGAGGACCCGGGCCCTATCTGCTCTTCTACTGTCAGTCTGTCTTTTCTCCTGCCGTGTTGCTCCTCCCAGCCTTCTCTCACTCTTTCATTCGCGCTTATCACGCCTGCTCGGGTTCTCTCTCTCTCTACTCTCCACATCTTCTGTTTCTTTCATCTTCTTATCTTCTTGTTTTTCTATCTCACCAATCATATGCTTTATCTTTTTCCCTCCCTTGTGTTTCTCGACTTTTTACCACTCGTTTCCACTTCGTCAATCTATCTTTCTTCATCTTTTGCCCTGTTTCTTACTCTTACTCTACGCTTCCCGCCTTTTCTCATTCAGCTACATCATACACCAAAGAGGCCGACCATCCATGTCTCATCGCTCAGGCAGCCACAACAGCAGCCACAGCAGCAGCAGCAGCAGTGTGGAAAGGAACCCGATAGAAGCTCATATTGCAGCAGCTTCTAGCAGCTCCCAGAAGCCTGGCCTGCCTTGCATACACACACACGCTAAGTACAAACACATGCGGGCATCCAGGCAGACACATACCACATGTGAGAGATGGACTCCGTCATTCATTCACCCTTTTATTCATGCACGCACACACACACACACACAGCCCAGTCACACAGCAGTTTGTGAAATAGTCACAAAATTAAATTGATTGATTTGTGTGCATAGACACAATACAATTTGTATGTAATCCACGTAATTGTGAACCGGGAAGTAGAGCAGCGAACGTCGCGTAGGGAGGATGGGTCAAAAAACACAGGACTGGTGTTCGTGTCCCGTGTGAAACCACAAGTCAAAGTTGATGTATTTATCACGTAACTTCCGTACTTAAGATACATCACTTCCAGTGTTATTTTAACCCAAACCGCGATCTTTTCCTAAAGCTAACAAAGTAGTTTTTGTCACGTAACTTCCGTACTTAAGATACATCACTTCCAGTGTTATTTTAACCCAAACCGCGATCTTTTCCTAAAGCTAACTAAGTAGTTTTTGTCACAATACTTTTATACTTAAGTAACGCCACTTCCAGTGTTATTTTAACCCAAACCGCGACCTTTTCCTAAAGCTAACTAAGTAGTTTTTGTCACATAACTTTCGTACTTAAGTTTCATCACTTCCAATGTTATTTTAACCCAAACCGTGATCTTTTACTAAACCTAACTAAGTCGTTTTTTTCACGTGACTTCCATACTTAAGATACACCACTTTTGGTGTTCTTTTAACCCAAACCTCAAGCTTTTCTTAAAGCTAACTAAGTAGTTTTTGTCACATAACTTTCATACTTAAGTTACGCCACTTCCAATGTTATTTTAACCAAAATCGCGATCTTTTCCTAAAGCTAGCTAAGTAGTTTGTTGCCTAAACCTAACCAAGTCGATCTATTCCTCAACCTAAATGAGTAGTTTTATTTTGAAAACTGGAGCGGAATTGACACGTGCATCACGTATTGCTTGACATTCGTAGGAAAACACACGAAAAATACTTTGTTAAAAGTCGTGCTGAGCGTCACAACAAAAGAAAGGGAGATTCGTGTCTATGTACACAAATGAAATACATTATATTTCACGAACTGCTGTGAGACTGTGTTGCACACACACACACCTACATTCAATCAATTAGACCAAACTTCCTCATTCATTCATTTACAAGTCACACAAACATCTGTCCACAGAGGTGAGGGGGTCGTCCACATATGGGGCCCTTGGGCAGAAGCTCAATTACATGCTAATGCCACACTGTGGGGCAGCAACAGCACAATAAAAACATACATGTGTTGGCCCACTGACTGCATTAACAGCTTTATGAGCGGGGACTCCCAGCAGCCATCACTGATTTACAAGTGACTATTAATCAGCTGTCTCTAAGATGTAAACAGTTTCCTAACTGTCCAATAAAAGAGGGCAAGACGGCAGTTTGGGAATTTAAAAAGTCCAAGATTATACGCTATCAGTCTTCTGGATTCATGACGTCCAAAGTTCAGTATCCCTGCAAATCGTTGCTCCCTGTAGAGCCCATTCACCTCTACTTGACTGGAACATGCCGTTTGCCAAAATGATGAATTCCCGTCCCCCCCCAGCGCCGCAAGAAACTCCGGGGCCCCCCTGAGAACTTTTCACTTGGGGCCCTGAAACAGTAAATATCTCTAATCCCTATAAACCCTGTCCAGCTCTGGGCCCCCTGCATCACCACAACACCCATCACCTCCCATTCAGGGAGGGCTCCCCCTAATCACAAATAACTTCCTCTGGAAATAAGAATTCACCTCATTCTGCAAGAGATGATATTTTCACATCATGGTCTCAGAAAGAGACATTCATGAAAGAAATGATCCCCAATATTGAGAGGATTTTGTCCCATTCTGCTTCGTATGGGAGGGTTTTTGTCTTAAAGGTCCCATATTGTGCTCATTTTCAGGTTCTTACTTGTATTTTGTGTTTCTACTAGAACATGTTTACATGCTGTAATGTTAAAAAAATAACTTTATTTTCCTCATACTGTCTGTCTGAATATACCTGTATTTAGCCTCTGTCTGAAACGCTCCGTTTCAGTGCATTTCAACGGAATTGTAACAGTATTGCGTTGCTAGGCAACAGCTTGGGTCCATGTTTACTTCCTGTCAGCTGATGTTATTTACATACACTGCAACAGGAAATAAACTGGGACACATTTAGAATGTTTACGTTTAAAACTGTTAAATGGTCAAAATATTGTATATTTGTGACATCACAAATGGACAGAAATCCTGACGGCTTGTTTCAAACATACAATTTCTGAATACGGGCTGTGTGTATTTCTCAGTATATTGAGTGTTTTGATACTTTCACAGTATTTATATATCACTTAAACCTGCTTTATAATATAAAAGACATGAAAATCTCACTTTTTACAATATGGGACCTTTAAATTATCTGAATATTATTTTATTTATTATCTTTATTTGAGTGAGATTTGTTGTGGTGTAGTGCAATTTATAGTGAATCACACATTATTAAAGATTATTTTCATTACAAATTGATCTGTCGATTATTTTCGTCAATCAAACCTGCAGTAGGCAGAATATTTTTGGAATCATTGGGCAAAAATCCCATAATAACCTTTCAGCATATTGTAATTCAAGTGTTCCAATTCAAGTGTTCTGAGAGAAAACTAGACTTCTGCTCCTCCTCATGGCTCTGTTTTCAGGCTTTAGAAAATCTAGCCTGTGACGGGAGACTTTGACCAATCACAGGTCATTTCATTGAGAGAGCGTTCCTATTGGCTGTTTATTCAACTGAGGCAGCTGTCAATCACTGGCAAACTCCGATCAAATGGTCAAACTACGCAGCGCTGATCAAATATGAATTAATATTCTGTTACTATAATGCCTATTTCTTGGGTAAAATGTTTTCAGAAACATCTTGTAGTGTACTGTTTAGCTGTAAAATGGAAAGTTTCCTCTGGCTGGTGGGCGGTGCTTGGTATTTCCTTAACTGATCTCAACATGGCTGCCAGGTCACAAGCTTTCTCATTTTACAGCTAAACCATGCACTACAAGATGTTTCTGAAAACATCTGAGGAGAGAAATAGACATTAACGTAACAGAATATTGATTCATATTTGATCAGCGCTGCCTAGTTTGACCGTTTGCGAGTGATTGACAGCTGCTCAGGGACGGCAAGGCTCCAGCTCGGCTCTGATTGGTTGTTTTCCTCCGGTCTATGAAATCTTGTAGATGCCATTAGGAGCACTGGAGGACACAGAGGAACATGATTTTTTTTCAGACTACCTGTCTCATTCACTACTGTCAGGGTGTAGTGACTGTTTTATAGATATAACTTTTTAAAATCATATTTGCTCCATTTTTACCCACTGCAGCTTTAATGTGTAAAATATAAAAATTTTTGAAGAAAATAGTTAGAAAAAATACCATCATCAATGGACATGAAATGTACCCCAAATTAGAGAATGACATATGTTCATGTTTTTGCATAATAATGTTAAAGGTCCCATATTGTAAAAAGTGAGATTTTTATGTCTTTTATATTATAAAGCAGGTCTAAGTGCTATATAAATACTGTTAAACTATCAAAACGCTCAATATACAGAGAAATACACACATACCATGTTCTCTCTAATAGTCCAATACACAAAGATATTCAATTTATTATTATAGAAACAGAGAAAAGCAGCTAATCTCATCTTTGTCAATCAGTAATCAATGAATCTATCAATTGTTTCACCCACCGGATGCCCCGAAAGGACCCCCGAAGGTCCCCGTACCTCACTATGGGAACCACAGGACAGCAGCAGTTAGTTATTCATCATAAATCTTAAATGAACAGTTTTCCTATGGAGGTTTTGAATGGCAGCTCTCGCAACTAAAAGTGACCGAGCCCCAGGTTACCAAAACATTCCCCCACGTGTGTCTCCGTCCATGTCTGTCCTACCTGTGTCTGCTGGCCGCTCTCTGTCCCGTAGTCTGGATACTGCTCTCCGCATATCCGAGACCCAGACTAACCCGGGTCAACGTGAAGCAGGCGAGCAGGTAAAACACCGTCTCCATCCTCGTGTCCGCGGTGTTAAAAGAAAAGAAGAAATGTCATTTAGTTCCAGAGTTCGGTCGTAGAAAAGTCTCTCGGTTTATGTCGGTTGTCTTCAGTGACGAGCTGTCGGTGAGTGAAGATGGAGAGTCATGTCTAAGCCCGCAACAGACCAGGCAAGTGCATCACAGACGGCAGCAGACTGAGGCTGGAGGAGCGGTGGAGGGAGACT
Organism: Hozukius guyotensis; assembly: GCA_916700995.1. Classification (NCBI taxonomy): domain Eukaryota; kingdom Metazoa; phylum Chordata; class Actinopteri; order Perciformes; family Sebastidae; genus Hozukius; species Hozukius guyotensis. The sequence goes on along the minus strand of CAKALU010064719.1, from coordinate 7,201 downwards.
GACTGACTGACTGAGTGCTGCTGCTGCTGAGGAGCGGAGCAACAAGAGGAAAGTTTCCTGTCAGAGAGCCAAGTGCCGTCATGCCCGCTCAGGGTCTCTCTCTCTCTCTCTCTCTCTCTCTCTCTCTCTCTCTCTCTCTCTCTCTCTCTCCCTCTCACACATACACACAGTAATGCCAAAGCACATTGTAGCCTACAAGGTGGTATGAACAATACATTAGGCTATGTTAAAGGTCCCATATCTTTTTTTTCATACTTTATTTTTTCCCTTTTTTTCGAGGTTGTTTTCATATATGCAATTTACAGTTGGTAATTACAATAGTTTATAAACCAATTTTTTAAGTAGTCGAGCTTAGAGTCGAACACAAGAAGTACACTAGGGAAAACAACTTCAGCATTCAAAATTGAAATAAAATTAAGAAAAGAAAAAAATAATAATAATAATAATAAAAGAAAATAGAATAATAATACAAAAATAATAATATTAATACAAAGAAAAGAAAGTAATAATAATAAATTAAATCAACAAATAAGTTAATAGAGAAAAGAAAAAAAAAAGGGGGGGGGGGCGCAGAGATATAGCAATATCATTTACATGTTCCCGCACAAGCATCCGCCTTCACATGTCAGGTCACCTCCAGGCATGTGTATATATGCATGCGATCTAACCCATGTAGCTATATTTTTCTTTCTGTTAGACTCCATCTCTTCTCAAAAACATCCTCCATATTCCTTATTTTGTGAGTTCCCTTTTCCATAACCTTTACTTAAGGTCCCATATCGTGATCATTTTCAGGTTTATACTTGTATTTTGTGTTTCTACTAGAACATGTTTACATGATTTAATGTTCAAAAAACACATTATTTTCCTCGTACTGTCAGTCTGAATATACCTGTATTTACCCTCTGTCTGAAACACTCTGATTTAGTGCATTTCAATGGAAATGCAAGGGAATTGCATTGCTAGGCAACAGTTTGGGTCCATGTTTACTTCCTGTCAGCTGATGTTATTCACATACACTGCAACAGGAAATAAGTCACTATATCGTGACAGTAGTATATGAGGCAGAAAATCTGAAAAAAATCATGTTCCTCGGTGTCCTCCGGTGTCCTCCGGTGTCCTCCGGTGCTCCTAACGGCATCTGCAAGATTCTACAGATCGGAGGAAAACAACCAATCAGAGCCGAGCTGGAGCCTTGTCGTCTCTGAGCAGCTGTCAATCACTCACAAAGCTCCCCAACACTCTCGATTTAGAGGCTTTAAAGACGTCAACCTTATGCAACTTGACTGGTATTAAGAGAAGCAGAAAAGAGCCATAAAGTCAGTGAACCGGCTCAGTCATGTCCGTTCCAGAGCAATATCTATCTAGAGTTGGCTAACATTAGCAAACAAAAAGCTATTGGTCATACCAGACCAAGTAGCAGCAAAACCCCTGAGTGTACTGAAGTGAGAATAGCATTTTATTGCTTATAACTTTTCACTTTTTTCTTCTTTTCAAAGTTACATAGTCACTTTAAAAGTAAAAAAAAAAGTAAAAAAAAATGTGATTGTTTTGTCAATTGCTGTTTTAAAGTTCACTTTCAATCTGTATTTCATGTTGGTGTTGGTTTGGCATTGGTTAATAATTCAGCAAAGGGGAAACTGAAATCCCTTTAAGCGGCAGCTTAATTACATTCAGCAAATAGAGGAGTGTGTGTGTGTGTGTGTGTGTGTGTGTGTGTGTGTGTGTGTGTGTGAGCGTGTGTGTGAGTGTGTGTCTTTGTATAGTGATGGCTAATAGAGCCCTCTCCTCCTCCTTCATAATCACAATCAGCCTGTCTGCCCTGTTTCCCTTTTGATCAGTACAGCAGATTCCAATCTGAGACGTGGATGACATCTAACAGCCCGACTCATGGGACAGACAAACACACACACACACACACACACACGCACACACACAGAGCACGTAGTAGCGACTCCTTATCCGCTGGATAAGGAGGCTGTTCTCGAGGTGTGATTGATGCTGTTGTACTCCCGCAGCCAAGAGAGAGTTTGACTCCGTGCCATGATTTACAGTACACTTCGTTTCCTCTCTACCTCTTTCCTGTCAGTATCTGTATCCAAATTTAGCAGACATGCCAAAAAAGTTAAAAATAGACGTCTGCAATCTCAGCAGTTCAGAGATACAAAGTTAAACTCCATGTCGTCCAGTTTTTCTATTTCAGGGGTCAGCAACCTTTACTATCAAAAGATAGGCAAAGAAAAAAAAAAATCTGTCTGAAGCCGCAAAACATTTGATCATTGTGATGAAGGTAACACAGTTTATAGTCTAAGTATATAGTATATAAGTCTAATGCAGTGAGGGCCAAAGAGACAATGTACTACGGAGTATTAGGGCCACACTGAGGGAAAAAACATCTGAGATTTACAGAATAAAGTCATAACTTTACGAGAAAAAAGTCGTAATATTACGAGAATAAAGTCATAACTTTACGAGAATAAAAGTCGTAATATTACGAGAATAAAATCATAACTTTACAAGAGAAAAGTCATAACTTTACGAGAAATAAAGTCGTAATATTACGGGAATAAAGTCATAACTTTACGAGAAAAAGACATTATATTACGAGAATAAAGTCATAACTTTACGAGAGAAAAGTCGTAATATTACGAGAATAAAGTCATAGCTTTACGAGAAAAAAAATCGCAATATTACGAGAATAAAGTCATAACTTTACGAGAAAAAAGTCGTAATATTACGAGAATAAAGTCATAACTTTACAAGAAAAAAAGTCGTAATATTACGAGAATAAAGTCATAACTTAACGAGAAAAAAGTTGTTATATTACGAGAATAAAGTCATAACTTAACGAGAAAAAAGTTGTAATATTACGAGAATAAAGTCATAACTTAACGAGAAAAAAGTTGTTATATTACGAGAATAAAGTCATAACTTAACGAGAAAGAAAGTCGCAATATTACGAGAATAAAGTCATAACTTTACGAGAAAAAAGTCATAACATTACTAGAATAAAGTCATAACTTTACGAAAAAAAATCATAATACTACGAGAATAAAGTCATAACTTTACGAAACAAAAAGAAAATAACACGTAAAATGACTACTTATGATATTATGACTTCATTCTCATAATATTACGACTTTTTTTTTCTTGTAAACTTCTGACTTTATTCTCATAATATTACGACTTTTATTCTCGTAAATCTCTGACTTTATTCTCGTAAATCTATGACTTTATTCTCGTAATATTATGACATTATTCTCGAAATCTCAGATTTTTTTTTTTCCTCAATGTGGCCCTAATACTCTGTCGTACCGTCGTACCATAGACCGACAACAATGAAAAATAAAAATGAAAATATAAACAAAAAACAGTTATACATTTCCCTTTTTAAAAAATCTGCATGTGTCTCCGGAGCCGCAGGTTGCTGACCCCTGGTCTATTTGGTTATTCATGTTCTTAGAGACACTTTCTTTTTCCTCATGACCAGTTTTTGGGAGAACTTTTGTAAGGGGCTTATTTTCTTTTCCAGTTCACTTTGGTGTCCCAGTTTCTTTCTACATTTTGACTCAGTGAAAGCAGTGCATCTCCTCCACTGCTGCCACGGAGGAATGCCCAGCTCAGCAGTCCTCCCGTCGGACCACTAATGAGATCAGCTCTCCCAGCTGCTCCGTCACAGACTCCCCGACTCCCCGCTGAGAGCGTAGCCTGGCATACTGAGGAGGACAAGACCGTTACAGAAACATGCGGCTTACAGCTGCTACCTGTTCATGCATGACGTAAACATGATGCATCTAATTCCAGTATTCATCAGCTACACCAAACCAAGACATTAACCAAAGATACTGTGTTAGGGCTGCACGATTATGGCCAAAATGATAATCACGATTATTTTGATCTATATTGAGATCTCAATTTTTTATCATTTGATTTTAGGGACAACAAATTGTTATTGTACTGTCATATTTAACCCTCTGAGGCCCACAATAGACCCGTTTTTGTCTTTTTTTTAGGGGGGTACAGGGGGTCTTTAGGGGGAGACAGCAGGTCACCAGTAGATGTCACATAGAAGTGGTGTACATCATCTGAGAGCTGGGAGCCTGAAGATTAATTGGAGATGCAGCTCAGCACTGTGTGTCAAGTTGTTCTAGTCATAAATCAGAAATAAACAAAAATTAATCAATGAATTAATGAATTAAAATAAATTGTAAAAGTGTATACTGACTTAGAACATGATAATAGAAGTATATGATGGTCATCCCCATGCTCTATTATGTCTCATAAGTTGTTGCAGAAATGTTTGGGGTTGATACCATTTGTTACACAGATTTGGTGCTAAATTTAACAATTTTTTACCAGTCGAGAATTGATAAAAATGATCAATAATCCCTCCAAAATACCACATTAAGACACCAAGACCTTGAGGACACCATAGAAAAAGCCATGCTGTGATTTGGGATCAAAAACTTTTGACATTTAGAGATTTCTGCAGAATTGCATTTTCGGCAACTGGATGGCGAGTACTTCCTATTGTGTAAACTGCTCAGAAACCCCCTTATTGTCAATCTAGCTAGGAAAGCCATCCATCCTCTCAATGCTCTAGGTCTCTAGATTGATCCATCCATCCTCTGAATGCTCTAGGTCTCTAGTTTGATCCATCCATCCTCTGAATGCTCTAGGGCTCTAGTTTGTGGCTGTAAAGTTTCATGAGTCTGTGATTATCCTAGAGGTCATCACAAGGTCATTTTATACAGTGAGGTCACGTTTCAAAAAATGGTCTCACTACAATGGTATGTCTCCTATGGGGACTAACATCATCACACATGAATACAGTTGGGCTCATTGGATCCACAAGAGTCTCAGCTTTACAGTGATACCCAATTTATGTAATTCAGAGACTGTTTAGGGACCCCAGTATGCAGGAATATTCAGATACACCATTTTTAGAATAGGCGAAAATAACACATTTACACTGCATTCAAAAAACTGCATGTGATTATCATAAAGTGGGCATGTCTGTAAAGGGGAGACTCGTGGGTACCCATAGAACCCATTTTCATTCACATATCTTGAGGTCAGAGGTCAAGGGACCCCTTTTAAAATGTGCCATGCCAGTTTTTCCTTGCCAAAATTTAGATACAGTTCCGGTGTTTAGAAGTCAAATTGTGGCACATTAGTTCCATGACTGCTGTGTTTGTCTTTGTTTTTATGCGCTTTAGCCGGTAACTCACCATCATTATAAATCTAGCTGACAGTTAAAAGAATCAAAGTATCTGGCGGACACATAAAGTTAGCCACAGCCCGCTGGAGCTCCTCCAAGCGCACTGACCTCTGACCTTTTTTCGGGTCTGTGCAAAACAATGCATTAAAACGCTTGCCAAACAAAAAGCTGGAGTATATTAAGCAGATTGGGAAGTGGTGACCTCTGTTTGGTGATGGATGGCCCACTGTACCTTTTCCAAAAAAGGCCTGTATGGCTCATTAACTGTGGCTACATTTTGGCTTCTGTACCTTTCAAATGAACTGTGGCTGGTGGGAGATACTGGCCGGGCAGTGGTATACTTTAAGTGATAAGGCTGAGAATAAATGAGAGGCCTCACAAGCCCACGTGATGCACGACACAAACCAGATATAAGAAGGAACTCTAATGGGGGGTGAGTTGAAAGAAGGGTTGGCGTTAATCTTGTAAGAACGCACAAATTATTACTAACATTCCCCCTTTTGTTAACTATAAATCTTTAAAAAGGCAATTCATGTGGACAGATCCACATAGACACAGTCACACCCTGTTACATTTCAGACAAATTCCTTCCCCTAAATTACTTCCTCCTCTGAAGCCGAAGCTTGCCAAGATTAATCTGTAACTGTTCCAGAATCAGATGTGGGAATTAGTACCAGTTGGAATTTAAGAGCATTATTGTCATTTTGAGGCAGGTGTTGCCAGCTTATCTTCTGCACATTTCAAACAAACTGAGGTTCATTCAACTTCTGTGTGCTGTGCAGGGCATAACGTAGCCTATATTTCATCATCCTGGATGCTGCTGATAGAGTGTATGGAGGACTTTTTGAAGCCCTTTTTCCACTTACTCATTTTCAATTCCCCTTTACCATGAAAGAGGAAGGGGATAGCTCTCATAATAAGACTGCCTGCACGGGAGCTGTGGAAATCCCAGCCCAGTTGCCAGGAAAAAAAAAAAATGCTGGCATTGTACGTTTCTGTAAACCACAGATACGTCAACGTTTTTGCCTTCGGTCAGCGCAAGTGACGTAGTATATCTAGTGACAGTTATTGAAAGATATGTGGTATAATAATGAGTATAACAAGCAAGAACAGCCCGCTAACACAGGACTTTTACTCAGGAGACCGCTGTTCGTGTCCCGTGTGACACCAAAAATAAACACTGACTTTATGCATCCTACGTAACATTACATAAGAAAGTCTGCTTAAGGGCGATTGGTATTTATTTACGCTAGTTACACTAGGGCTGTCAAAGTTAACGTGATAATAACGCCTTTACGCAAATTTGTTATAACGCCACTAATTTCTTTAACACATTAACGTAACTTGCGTTTTTTTAATTAACCTATTTAAAAATCCGTCTGGCCTGGCCGCTATTCGATCTTTTGGAGGCTGTAGCGGGCTCAGTTTTAAAGCTAGAGTGAAGATCCTGGTATCATATGAAACTACAAAAACCCAAGGAATCAATTAGTACAAATCATCTCATACTAGCTTGTCAGGAAGGAGGCTAAATAATGCTCCAAAATTACATTAAATTTTAGCAAGGAAAAACTGGCATGGCCATTTTCAAAGAGGTCCCTTGACCTCTGACCTCCAGATATGTGGATGAAAATGGGTTCTATGGGTACCCACGAGTCACGAGTGCAGTTTGGGGCAAGTCATAGTCAAGTCAGCACACTGACACACTGACAGCTGTTGTTGCCTGTTGGGCTGCAGTTTGCCATGTTATGATTTGAGCATATTGTTTTATGCTAAATGCAGTACCTGTGAGGGTTTCTGGACAATATCTGTCATTGTTTTGTGTTATTAATTGATCTCCAATAATAAATATATACATACATTTGCATAAAGCAGCATATTTGTCCACTCCCATGTTGATAAGAGTATTAAATACTTGACAAATCTCCCTTTAAGGTACATTTTGAACAGATAAAAAATGTGCGATTAATTTGCGATTAATTG
>CAKALU010064718.1:12146-36457 GCA_916700995.1 Hozukius guyotensis | reverse complement strand
AACCAGATAGAGCCCGAGCAACACGACCTCTTCTCCATGCCAGATAGGTAGAGCCAGAGCAACGCGACCACCTCTCCACGCCAAATAGATAGAGCCAGAGCAACACGACCTCCTCTCCACGCCAAATAGATAGAGCCAGAGCCAGAGCAACACAACCTCCTCTCCACCATGGAACCTTGAGAGAGGACCAGATATTTGTTTTAATTCACAGTTGCTTAGTAATGTAAACGTATGTTGCTCGTGGCTCCGGCCGTGAGCTTTACAGCACCCCCTCAGCCGGACCTCGCCACTTCCAATGGCCGTGGGCCGTGCTCGCTGCGGTACAGGGCTCCCGGCACGATTGTCAAACTCCTTCATCCAAATTGTATATAAGTTAAGTTTATTAGTTTTATTTTATGTATTTATTCATAATTAATTTTAACTACTTCATATAGGGTACTTAATAATACATCATAGTTTACTAGATTGGATTTATATTTTGTTAAGAATATACAATATTCCCTATGAGATGTGGTGGAGTAGAAGTATAAAGTAGCAGAAAATGGAAATACTCAAGTAAAGTACAAGTACCTCAAACGTTAGGCAACATTCCACCACTGTTAGAGCACAACATTTTTTAATAGAGCACAAAGTTCTTCATAGATCTAGCCTCTTTATTTTGCCCTCAAAGTGCACCAGATTGATGCATTTACATTTAAAATGTACTAAATTTTCTTCCAGGGGAGCATGACACCGGACCCCCTTAGATGGTCTGAGGTCTACATGGTCTGTTGTCAATGTATGGAGACTGGCCTGGGTTCACATCAGATTCCCGGCCTGTTTCCAGTCCGGCCCTGAGTGAGGTAATGTTAGACAGACAGAGGGGCTGCGGGGCGCTCTACCTCGCTAATTTTTGTGTCATTTGTGGTCTGATAATTCATCAAATTCAGTGCCTCATATCGCTATTTTCCAAGCTACTGTTAGTTGTCATATTTAGCAGACGGACCTTCCTCTCTGCCACTTTGGATTTAGGATTTAATCCAATAAACAAAACTATCAAAACGTAGCTACACGGACCGGAGTTCTGTGAATCTGCACTCGATTGCTCTTCCTCGACGACCGGATGTGTGTGTCCGTAAAGTGAAATTGAATTGTGAGAACTGAATGTGGAAGTATAGAGAGTTGGATTTTCAGTGAGGATCAAATACAGTTTTCAGAGCTGAACTGAATTCATTTTCACAATATTACATTCAGTTTCAAGTTTATTGGAATCCAGTTCCAAACTAATAAATTCAATTTCAAATCACGCTATTCAGATTAATTTTTTCAATGCAATTATTCAAGTTGAGCAAATTGAAATTCAAATATAAACGATTCATATTCAGTTTCTAGTGACACATATCTGCCCATACTTGATCCGATTTTGCAATAATTCTTATAAGCTCTCTTTTGTAGTATGGAAACTGGGGTTTTTGTGCATTTCTCTACACAGCAGATGATGTATGGAACAATAATTGAACAGCAACACACAGAACATACATTCTGACTCGATAGATCCTTAGCATTGTATCGTAATGTGATCGATTTTGATTACACGTTTCTGTGTTTTACAGCATCATTTCAAGTATTAATCAATTATGGCGACTAAAACTTTAGTCTCTCTTGAAATGTTTGTATAATTTCTTCTTATTTTATCATAATCTGTATTAACAACATAAATGCATGAATGAATAAAGCAGTCCAACACAACACCACCACCGCTAACTGCAGCCTCCAGAATGATCACTGAGAGACAGGATACAACCAGGCTGCATCTCTTGTGGCCAATATGAGGCACCGAGTAGTATTTGCTGACAGATTAGAGCCTCTCTCAGTCTCGGTACATAGTTACACAGTGCTGAGGTCCTGCAGTTAACGTCACAGCCTCTATAACAGCTGCCATACAGGCGGGCAGATAACATGGTATTCAAGTGCTGCTAGCATGTAAATGCATGAATAGTGACTATAGGTAGGTAGTTTTACATAAAATATAGGTAGGTAGTTTTACATAAGATTTTCAGGTTTATCAGTAGTCATGTTACAAAATGATGACTTTCATATTGTCCGAAGTTTACTGCAGACAATGGTATTCGCACTTGGTAAAGAAGGTGTGGTCAGGAAAGATCGGCTTTTCACAAAGTTACTATCATAACTTCATATATGAACGAAGCAGAATAATTTAGGGTCCATTTCACACACTGATCCTAATTTAAGTGTGATTATGCTGAACAGAAAAATAAAAACAATTTAATATAATAGGCAACAGTGATTTTCAGAATTGTCCGATGTGGTAATAAGGTTGATTTTTAGGCTTGTAAATACCTGGGATCTTATTTATATAACCGTTGTGTACGCACAAAATGGGGCCTGATGGCAACGTATCTGAAAGACCTTAATAGTGCAATACACCCCAGTATAGTTCCTGTAGGGGCGGATTAATGTGCCAAGGAACCGGTTGGGGTAGCTGATGTTAAAAGGCTGTGAAATGAAATGGATTCACTCCCGACAGATACCTTTGACTGACTGCCTGACCTCCCAGAGTTTACTTTTTAGTCAATGACTAGAAGGTCATAGAGTGGTACAGGGATGAGGTATTTTTGTAGACCAACCCAGAAGTTAGAATCACATGGGTTCCCCTCGACAAAAAGCCGATGGGCTTTTTCAATTGGGTTTTGGATTATTGCAGAAAATAAGCTCTGTGGCAAACAAGTTTTTGTTCTGTTTCGTAAAATAATCTCAACAAATGAACACCACATTTATGATTTTTGAAGTGTGAATGCAATCGCCAGAGGTAAAAAGCTAAGGTTAGGCTACAAACAAACACCGCGGTCGCACGATAGCGAGTATACACAACGAGGCTGTAAAGGCGGACGTGTCGGCGTGATGGCGTTTAGTAGTCTCATTTATCAAACTTGTTAACAACCGCCTTTTTTTAAAAAGCTATACAATTTTATATGATAGAAAAAAACGTTAAAATCTCTTAAAGCATCAGTAGGCGACATTGGAGCAAATATTATTAAAAAAAGTTATTTTTATAAAACGGTCGCTATATCGTGACAGTAGTACATGAAACAGGTAACCTGAAAAAAATCATGTGCCTCTGTGTCCTCCGGTGCTCCTAACGGCATATGCAAGATTTCACAGACCGGAGGAAAACAAGCAGTAAGAGCTGATCTGAGGTCTGTTGTCCATCTGCTGTCTATGAGAGCCGGCTGTCAATCACTCGCGAACTCCGACCAAGCGGTCAAACTAGGCAGCGCTGATCAAATATGAATCAATGTTATGTTACGTTAATGCCTATTTCTCTCCTCGGATGCTTTCAGAATCATCTTGTAGTGCACGGTTTAGCTGTAAAATGAGAAAGTTTTTAACGCGGCCGCCATTGTAAAATCTGTTGAAGGAACGCCAAGTTCTGGTCACATGACTGGAGCACAGCCAATAGGAACGCTCTCTCAATGAAATGACCTGTGATTGGTCAAAGTCTCCCGTCACAGGCTAGATTTTCTAAAGCCTGAAAACAGCCATGAGGAGGAGCAGAAGTCTAGTCTTCTCTAAGAACACTTGAATTACAATATGTTGAAAGGTTATTATGGAATTTTTGCCCAAGAATATACTGCCTACTGCCACTTTAACTTGTGTTGACCACAGACCCTATTTCAGGCATCTAACTAAAAACCCATTTAAAAACCCATTGACTTTGATATGAGGGAATTGGAAGTGCTAAAAGGCTAACTCATTTCCGGTTTTTAGGACTCATTCCTGTAGCACTCTATTGTTCAGGATATCAGTTTGAAATGGTTCTGGTTTAGATTGTAAATCTAAACAATATCCATCTACTGTCTCTGATGAAGACATATGCTGTACCTAGCTCAGCTGTAAGCACAGAGACACTTTTTGTGTTATTGTTTCTCCATCCACTGCATTGGATCTACCTTCAGCACAGGAAATGTGAGCTGCAGCACACTGTACAAGTCTGTAAATAGTTTCAGGTTCAGGGTACATTGTGGGAGCAGGTGTTACTGTAATGTTACTGTAATAAAAATGTATTGTTCTCACTGTTAATGGATCTGTGTCTTTATGTTGCCATATTGTGTTTCATGTGGGATACCTGAGAATATTTCATCGTAAAATCATAGCATAGTATGTTGAAAAAAAGTATGTCATAATAGACAAAAAACTCCTAACTCAAGGTCCACTTACTAGATTTCTAGATCTTTCAGCTGTGTGTCATGGCCTTCATCAGCTGATGGTGTTTGCTGACTTGTCATGAAAAGTCAAGGAAACGTATTTATAAACTAACTAACTAATTAAAACAACAGATTGATTGACAGTCATGAAAAATTGGAATGATAGAATAAAGCACCTGTGAGATATGACATCAAGTAGACCTCTGAGGTCTGTGGGGACCCCAGTTGGTAGGATGAGGGTTAAAGTTACCTGAATGCTGCTAACCTTCACAATGTCAAGGACTACAAAATCCTTCAACTTTTACTAGCTATAGATATAATAGTTTTTGGTTATAGTAATTAATTGAATTCCTAATCAGAGTTCCAAATGTATAGTTTAGTATACTTTATGAGACTATTTCTATGAGACCACATTAACTTAAATGAATTAAGGATGGTGCCTGTACTGATACTGCCAGCATACAGATGGCACTGTCTGCATTAGATTACACTGTACACACTTAGAAAATGAACTTGAAGTGTTTAACAACCAACCAATCCCATCAAAGGATGTGTTCAGAGCCACTCTTTCAGGAGAAGGACTCTCCTTTAGTGCACTGTTTGTCCTAGTTGAGGAGGATATACGGCCTATCTTAGGTCTAAGAACAAATGAAAGACTATAGGGCTTGTAAAGAGAGTCCATGTCATTTATAGCGCTCTACTGACCCCTACAGGCAACACTAAAAAACAACTACATCTAAAAGACAATCTCCAGATGAACTCTTGGTGAACAGAGAGCTGAGAACCCGGCTGCCCTCAGCAGAACACTTGCTTCAGAGGAGGGATGGACACTCTGTAAAGCAAAACAGACTAAGCCAAGTTTACAGTAGGACCGCCAAACCATTATATCTGCTGGGGCAAGAAGACGTGGTACGCGTCAGATGTGATGGAAAATAGGGACTTATTCCCAAGGTAACACCAAGATCCTACGAGGTGCTTACTGAGTACGGCAAGGCACTGCAAAGGAATGGCTGTCACCTACTGAAGGTGCCACACACTGGTCTTAAAGGAATGAGGATCGGCACCACTGATGGACTGAGAGTGCAAACAAGTGCAGAGCATGACCCACCCAGCTCCACAGCTGTCACTGGAAGAGGCATCTCACCTTCTGCTCACCTTCTCCAGAGACAGTGAGATAGTGGCCACGTTGATATGCAATGAAACCCTGAAAGACTAATTGAGTGTTAGTCAAGTTGAGCTTGTTTACTCAACTTATTACTAATATTACAGCAGGCAGTGATATTTTGTTTATTTAATATTACAGAAGGCAGTGATATTTTGTTTATTTAATATTACAGAAGGCAGTGATATTTTATTTATTTAATACTACAGAAAGGCAGTGATATTTTATTTATTTAATATTACAGAAGGCAGTGATATTTTGTTTATTTAATACTACAGAAAGGCAGTGATATTTTATTTATTTAATATTACAAAAAGGCAGTGATATTTTGCTCATTTAATATTACAGAAAGTCAGTGATATTTTGTTTATTTAATATTACAGAAGGCAGTGATATTTTGTTTATTAAATACTACAGAAGGCAGTGATATTTTGTTTATTTAATATTACAGAAGGCAGTGATATTTTGTTCATTTAATATTACAGAAGGCAGTGATATTTTGTTTATTTAATATTACTGAAAGGAGTGATATTTTGTTAATTTAATATATAAGAAAAAGACACATTTCATTTAGAAACTAAACTATGGTAAGTGTAAGGGGACATTTCTTTAGATGTTGCGCTGCTAAAAAAAAGGCTGTACTGATACAGCTAACATTTAGATGGTGCTGTTTACATTGCATTACACTATAAGAGCGAGAAATAAAGACACTCTTGAGAATGGCGTTCTGTGTAAGGTGCAGTCAATACTGTGCCCCACGAGTTGATTTAACATAAATTATCATATCAATATCAATTGTCATTATTTTGATAATTACTAATTGCTTTTGATAGCCATTTTAATGCCCTTTTTTGAGCTACTACATAATTTGGATGCCTTGTTATCATTAATATCTATAGATAATTTCATTAATATATATTTTATTGCTATAAATAATTATTTTTTTATATTTGCTAATAACCAGACCTGTTCATACCAGCGTCCTCAACATGCATTTCATTGTTTGTATACTACAGTGTACGGCCGTGTGCTGTGAGGACAGGAAGAGGAAGAGAGCAGTCTGCATTCTGGTTTAATGGTAAATATTCACATATGTTAATAATGGCTCATACAGGTTATGTAAAATCACATAATGTATTATGTAACAACAGAATTTGATCCAACCATTCGGGTTCTTGCTCAGAATGGTGTGTGATGAATATTGGACACAAAGTGGATGACAGTACAAACATAGTGTGACGACACAGATTATTTACTCACTTCCAAATTAGCACCATAAAATACATGTAGTGGCAGTCCATGTACCGGACATACTGCATGTGCAACTTAATAAAAAAGTACAGTACAGGAATAATTGAGGACAGTTGCCTTTCACTGGCAAAAAAAAAAGACTGAATAAAAGGCAAATGTTATTAAATAAACCTACAACATACTAAAAGAGATAACTGATAACAGACAAAAGGACCACCACTGACAATAAGATGAATTCCACAATAGTGAAACAGGTCATAAAATAGCACCATTCAATCAAGACTGAGGCCTTTTTGTTACACACACAGATCTGCATGTGAGCTCCACGACTATGTGATATGAGGGTGATGATCATTTTGAACAGCAGCTGCTGGTGACAGATGTTTAGTGCTGATATCAAGTATTCAATGTTCAAACATTTAAATAGGGATGCACCTCGTATGCGGGACTCCCCAGCCTGTCGTGTGTCGCTCACACCCTCCAGCTGGCTGTTAACGAGGGTCTTTTGGCACAGAGAAGTACTCGTAGCGGTACTCGGTACCGGCGAGTACCCAAATGTAAGTACTTGTACTAGTACTCGGTCTGAAAACAGTGGTATCGGTGCATCCCTACATTTAAAGATAATTATTACAGGGCAATGCCGTCGATAGCAACAACATTGCTTTATTCTAGAAACGTTTGAAAAACATCATCCCTATAGGTTGTGTGTTTATGCTTGCACCATGTTTTGCTACATCTATCCATAGCCCTCCAAACAGACCTGTGGATCAGTGAGTCTCCTACTATTAGCTAGGTCGATTCACTGTAATCCAATAGCATTTTATACCATGTCTCCGGATCAATACTTACACAGTACAGTATACTTCATTAATACTTGAGTATAATTAGTTATTTGAAATTGCACCAATTCGCTATAATACAGTACAACAGAGTAAATGTTACAGAGGAGAGCACAATTAAGAGAGGCTCTGGCTAACTCATAATCTCATCTGATAGACCTGTCACAGTCTACTTCAAAATCAAGCACTTATTTTTAATCATACTGTGCAATTACGCCATCTGGATTGGCCTATTAAAGACTCTTTTTCGTTGGTGTATAGTCTTCATCGAATCTAGAAAGCGTATGAGCCCATTTAAAATGTACATTTACCTGTACTTGCCATTTTCTTTTTTTAAATACAAAAAGTTCCATCAATAATATAAATTGTTTTCCTTCTTTTTTTTCTCTACATTTCAACAATATTAACACATTTACCAAAAGGGGGTGTTATGTGAAGAAAAAGTAGGTGGTCATTTGGTCATTAGCTCTTGTGCAGTATTTTCTTGGCATAAAAGTCCCTGCAGGTTTCACAGCAGCGCTGGTACCACCTCATGTCGTGACAGAGGTTCTTCTCTCGGATCACACGGCAGTACACCGTCCACTGGTCCCCCATGCATTTGTAGGTCAGAGCAGCTGTGGGGTGGGTGGGAGGGAGGGGGCAGAAAGTCAATGTGCTGCATCACAATTTCAAAGTCCTCTAAACAACTAAATACTAGACCACTACTAGCGGTTTGCCACTGAGTGACAGAGTGGATGACAACACGTTTGCACCTTACGAAGCTCTAACCATGTTTGTTAATTGTTTTAGCCGGTGTATCTGTCTGTACCATTGCAAACACTTCCGCACTGTAATAATAATAACTAGAATGGCACTCAGAGAGCGCAGACCTCCGCCAAGGTGCCTGACTTTAAAAACAGATCACAGCTCACAGCTGGCGGTACCGCGAGGTGGTCGGCTTGTTATTAACACGGTGTGTTTCCGTGTAACGTATCGGCGGATGCCTCTCTCATTCAGCAGCCTTGTTATGTCGGTATAACGTTACACTACGTTGTCTCTCATCCTGTCATCTACCGCTTTGTTCTTTCTCACCGCGGACGGCCAGAAGCTCCCGCACACACATCCACACACGTATCTCTCTGCTCTCAGAAGGAGGCGGGGTCATGCGTCATCAACGCGTCATCAGTTACACTGTGCATGTGTTATACCCTGTGGTTTTAATGCTCAGGCTGATCGGAATTCTTTAAAAAATTCCTGAATCCGGATCGCCACCAAAATCGAATGGATTGTTCATTGTGCTACACTCAAACCCTCCAAAATATTTCATTCAAATACATCCCAAAATTTTTGGAGTAATCCTGCTAACAGACAGACAGACAGACAGACCAACGCCAGTGATAACAATACCTGCTTGTAAGGAGGTAATAATAATAATAGTACATTTTACACCCAAGGACACCTTACAAAGATAAAATAATACTCAAGTAGATAATTAACGTGAGTTTGTTTGTGTTTAGCATTATATTTTCTTACAGTTAACATTAACTGTTTGTAACCTGTTTCTAGGATGCCCCTGAAACACGGTTCAACCTAGACTCTGCTGTCGATAGATGCTGGAGGGCTGATTTAGGCAGCTGCTGACATTAAATTATTAAGAACACTGTCAAACACTGACACCGACTGACTACACTGACCATCAGCACTACAATATTTTCAGTTGCAGCTACATTGCACAGATGTTTTTCACGTTTCTACTGCACCTTTTGTATGTGTATATGGAGAACTCTGTACAGATGTTTGACGGGGCGGCTGTGGGTCAGAGGTAGAGCAGCCATGCAAGGAGCCAACCTGCCCATCAGGATCTAATCTAAATACTCATTCACACACCGATGGATCGGCCTTCCGGAGCAGTTTGGGGTTCAGTATCTTGCTCAAGGACACTTCAACATTTGATCCAAGGAGTCGAGGATCGAACTGCCGACCTTCCGATTGGTGGACGACCTGCTCTACCTCTGAGCCACAGCTGCCCCCTTTGTACATATTCATTCCCTTACTTATTTATTACTTGTTTATAGAGCCAATACACGTCAGAAAATGTGCAATATCCAGAAGTGCAATATTTTACTGTTATTATAGGTCACAGCACATATTTTCTATTTCTAATATATATTTTTACTTTTCTTTATTTTTACTGTATTCTTTACTGTTCATTCTGTAACATTCAAAGCTCACCTTAAAAACCTCATGATAGCTGTAGCAAAATGATAATTTCTTAGCTTAGTGTGTTTGGTCAGAGGTCTTTAGTTATGATCTGTACTCTTGCGAATGAACAAGGCAACTTTAAAGACATACCCACAAAAATGACCGTTTGTATATCAATCACTCACGCCGTGTCACCTTGAATTGTTGAAGAAAACTTTGTGTTTTTTGCGTGCCTCCACGGTGAACGGAGAATCAGAAAACAGAGTAAATCCTTGGTGGATTGAAGTAAATGGGTTCCAGGTTTAACAGCAAAACTACAGACAAGCTGCGGGGCCGAGTGAGCCATGAGCGGAGACGAGACGGTAGTGGCAGAAGAGTTTTAAATAGTACGATTTTGTTGAAAATGTATGTGTTTGGGAAGTACTGAGCATACGAATGGATAAACGAGACTTGGATTATACTGCACAAATTGTGTAGGAGTTTGTAAACGGATGTCTTGATACAGTTTTGCTGTTGTTAAACCAAGCCTCCATTTACTTCATTCATTAAACATTTACTGCATTTCTGGATTCTCTGTTCACCGTGGAGGCATGCGAGAAAAGGTTTTCTTCAAGAATTCAATGTAACAAAGTGAGTAATGGAAATACAGATGGTCATCTGAGGGGTGAAGTATTCCATTAAAGCGCCCCCGCCCCACCAATGCTCCTAATGGCATTTGCAAGTTGCTACCGTGCCTGAAAAAAAACAACCAATCACAGCCGAGTCTCTGGGCAGCTGTCAATCACCAAGCACAATTGAACTCGGAGCACACTGTCAAACTAGGCAGTGCTGATCAAATATGAACCAATATTCTGTTACTGTCATGCCTATTTCTCTCCTCAGATGTTTTCAGAATCATCTTGTAGTGTACTGTTTAGCTGTAAAATGAGAGAGTTTGCGACCCGGCCGCCATGTTGAGATCAGTTGAGAAAATACCAAGCACCGCCCACCAGCCGAAGCAAACTTTCCCATGGAGAAGCCGGATCACAATGGCACAGGGTCTAGTGCCGTCTGCTGTGCACGTTCCGCTGCAAAAGTTTCCCCTTCTAAATCAAGCATCTTGGGTAGTCATTCCTTTATGAATGCCACTGCATTCTTCCCATCGACTCCCTCTGGAAAGCCAACCAGTCTCAGATTTTGTCTGTGGGCTCTATTCTCTTGGTCGTCCAGTTGTTCCTTCAGTTCTCTCTGTTCGCCCTCTGTAACTTTTTTGTAGTTGTCAAACTGGTGCTGCATGGCGGTTAAGGAGCCATCACACTCACGTTGTTTCCCCTTGATGCACTCAACTCGTTGACCGATGGCTTCGTTGTCTCTGACAATTTTCTCCATCGTTTCAGAAAGTTGAGTCAAACGCCCCTCAATCACCGACTCAATCCTCCGAATTCCATTCTCCATTTCAGATGAGAAACATTGTGGAGGCCTGTCAGTTAGACCGTCGCCATCGTGGCTAACGTTAGCATCGGACAGGGGCGTTTGTCTGCTTTTGTCTTCCTTTGTTGTTGTACCTTCATTCCTTTTCGACGACATTATCCGGCTTTCAGTCACAAAACTAAGGGTGAAATCAAATTAATTCAGTTAGGAATTGTCAGAAGGCTGATTTTGGGGAGCTAGTGAGTGGAGGTTGGTACCACACGTCTGTTCTCTTTGCCTCCATAACCGGAAGTCCCTATTTTGGTTCATATTTTATCAGCGCTGCCTAGTTTGACATTTGATTGGAGTCCATGAGCTTCGAGAGCAGTGAATGACAACTGCTGTAGAGACTCCTTGCCTCTGATTGGTTGTTTTCCTCCGGTCTATGAAATCTTGCAAATGTCATTAAAAGCACATGAGGACACAGAGGAACATTTGTTTTTTTCAGATTACCTTTCTCATGTACTGTTGTTTATAAAACTAACTTTTTTTTAATCATATTTGCTCAAAGTGACCGACTGTAGCTGTAACCTTCCCACCTCACTGTAGAACCGAGTCATGTCTCACCTAGCCTGGGGGAGGTGATGGTGTTCACATTGGTTTTCTCATTGCAGGTACCATGGTGACAGGATCGGTAGGTCGGTGGTCTCAGCGTCACCGGGCAGTCGTTACCATGACGACCAGTCACTTTGTGCATACACTGGACCACTCGCGACTGCAGGCCCTTCCCGCAGGATGACGAGCACTGAAACAGCCAATTAAATGTGTCAGTTCTCACTTCTCATACTGTGACTCTAGAAGTCGGCCGTTGTGGTCGACACAGGTGGTTTTCATTTCAAATTCGCTAATACCTGTAAATCATGTAAGTCATTTTTACATTTCTGGTTTTGTGTAGCTTAAACAATTGAGCGAGGGAGTGCGGGATTGAGGGAGGATGACCTCCCTTGGAGCGTCATTTTACTTATAAGCATGAAAAAAATTAAATACATTTAATTGATAGAAGATGTCTCGCCTCAAGGGAGGACGGCACCAGCCCGTCCTCCCTTATCCCAACCACCACCACCACTTTTTTGCCTGCCCTTCAGGTGTCGCTGTTGAAGCATTTTAATTAGAATTTAAATAGAGGATTTTTTTCCCTTGAAGAGAAAAAAAATATATAAACAATACTTGATTGATTTTGAACCAATTACTCTTTTTTATATTTTGGTCTCCATCTTTCCTCTCAAAAATAGATGAGGAGCAACCTCCTCTGCCTCTATGGAGCATCCTCCACTTGTCTTAACCATATATTATGAACCATGGGGTTTGAAGATAGGCGTACCTTGGACCAGTCTCCAGTCTTCCATTCGTAACATTTGGAATGGTCCTCACAGGGCTCCTCTTGAGTGGGCTGGGACAGAGGATCACATAGACCCCGAGGGTTTGTACACGACACCGTCCGTTTGCGAACACCTTGACCACAGTCTGATGAACACTGGAGGGAGTGATGAAACGGCAATTTGTAGAAAAGAGTGGAAAAGAGAATAGTGTAAAGGAACAGGAAGAAAAAGCTAACCAGACTGTTGGATGTAGCTTATCTATCTGTTCTATAGATCTCACATAAAAGAGCCGTACCTTGGCACTGGTTGACATATTTTAAAAATTACTTTTACTAGTTGGGACTTTATTGCAATAAACATGGGCTCTGTTGTAGAGATGCAATGATAACGGATTGGATATCAGGCCAATACTGACTCAAATAGCTGGATCGGGTACCGATGACAATGGGGCCAATCTATTTAATTCAGTTTTATGTTTATATACTATGTACATTATAGACTAGACTTTTAATTCCCGTACAAGTTTTGACTAATCTGTTGCTGCATTTGAAAGGTTTTCACTTGAATTGTAATTCATGTTAATTTTAAAGGTTTTCGACCAAGTTGTTGGTGTATTATTTTAATAATAATTCATATCTATGTAATTTTATATTTTGTTTTACAAAGTTAGAAAAGAAATGTTTAAGTCAAGCCTGATGTTGCCTTTGACATAAAAGAATGATCCCAGTCACTTCCACACAGTGACGCATACAGCTTATTAATTAAACACTGGTATCGGATCGGTACTCGGTATCGGCCGATACCCAAAGCCCAGGTATCGCTACCGGTATCGGGACTGAAAAAGTCGGATCGTGCATCCCTACTATGTTATTTATACTGAAACAACTCCACGCCTGCATTTTCAATCTTTGGAGAGTAGCTTATTGTTGTGCAGACATCACTGAGCATGCTAACGCATTTATACAGATTTTCTACTTTAAAAAGCTGAGATGAATAAACAACACTTGCTGCGTTCATAACAGCGAAGGAATATGTCACCTAGAGGAATTTGGAAAGAAAATTACAGGGAAAAACGGTATTGCATATAAAAAAAGGAACAGTTTTTCCGGCTGTTTCGAATATTTTAAACACCAAAGTTGATAGACGTTGGATAACATTTGTAGAAGAAGAAGCGTGGCTAATGCCCAAATGCTGGTCAGTGATGTAAAATGAAAATCTCATATCATGAAAACAAAAATATGCAACCTTGTTTTTACTTTAACAATCATAAACAGATAGGGCCATAACATATTTCCTGAGTAAATACACATCTACCACTTCTAGTAAACATGACTGACGTGGTCAAAAGTGATCAGGGTCCCATTTCCCCAACGCATCTTAGGGCTCAGATGAGCGTAAAATCCATCATACAAACATTCTCAAACTGAACGGGTGTTTCCCAAAAGCAGCGTACACTCTTAGAAATGATCGTAGATTAACGAGTACCTACTACCCACTCATAAAGGACTAAGATCATCCTAAAAAGCTCCGGAACATGTAGGAGGAACCAAACACTACAACTTTCAAGTTTTTATTGCTGTTGCTCACTGAATTGCATCTTATGATATATTCTGTTGTCATGACCACTGATGCTCTCTCGAAGTGCTGTTTGATGTAAAATGAGTTAGAAGGAAAAATAAAAGTTAATGCCTCTAAATCTCTGTCACTGATCTAATCCCATTGGAAAATGGAAAAAATTTAAAGAAGCTTTTAATGGTGCCCTCTAAGAAAAAAAAGTGTAGAAAAACAGATAATGTCCTGGCAGAAAATTACCAGGACATTTTCCGTTAAGTTTACAGACATTTTCTTCAATCCTAAAACGGAAATTTCTGTTGATTTACAGGATGTCCTCCGTACCATTCACGGACACTTCTGTTAATCCTAAAACAGAAAATTCTGTAAATTTACAGTATATCCTCCGCACCAAGCCAAATAGCAGGCCCAACCTTTACATTCTGGAGGGAAAACAGACGCTAACGCTAGCATTTGTACGTTACCTTTCGGTCTTTGCGGACCGCCTGAGGCTAAAACTGGGACTAACTCTACCTGATGTCCACTGAAGTCTAAAATATAAGCATCGGTAAAAGGTAAATTATAATACCAAACTTGCGTTAGTCTCAAAATGAGCCAGCAAAATATTCCTGCGTATCTGGTAACGTTAACGGTTGACAACAGCTGAACTAAACAACAAAACAGCTTTCCAACTAAAACGTTATTTAGCTAACGTTAAGTCCTTAACATAAATCATTTTGGTTAGACATTAATTGTTGATTTTTTTACCACTCAAAATCTGAATAAAATTTTGCCGTGTTTAATGGTCTCTGCCTCTCCCAACTTTCACGCTAGCGAAGGTTCTTGTTCCCACAATGCAATGCGTATTTAAAAATACAGGAAAAACTCCTGTGAAAAATCTATACAGAAAATTTCCTTCATATTAACACGGTACATTGGCCCATAATTTGTGTGTGTGTGTGTGTGTGACATACCTCGGACCACTCTGAAGCCTCCCAAACAGTGAGGCAGAGGCGGCCCTCACAGCCCTGTAGAACAGGAGGTTTTCCTCCTTGACAATACAGATCCCGGGTGTGGATGACTGAGCCATTCTCTAGATGGTAAACACAAACCACCTCTCTCTGCTGAAAACCTTTACCACATGAGCTGGAGCAGGATCCCCACTCTCCTGTCACCCACCTGTGAAAAACACAAAGTGTTTACAGACAGTTCATGACCTACAGTCCATTTGCTTTGGGTCTGAATGTTTTATTCTGGATGGAGGTCTGAAACAGAGAGAAAAAGATGTCTTTATACATTTTACCGGCTTAGTGTGGGCGCACTTTTAAAATAACTTTTATAGAGCACGTTTCAAAACAAAGTGTGATGATTTACATGTGTGTAGAGCTAACATAAGAAAAACATAATCTGATTAACTCTTTGAAACTGACTTGCACAAACAGTTGTTATCAAAAAGCCGTGCCGCTTATTCTGAAAATAATTACACATGGCACGACTAAATAAGACACATAGTGATTATGGCATAAGCCTGTAAAGAAGGGGAGTGTAAACTAGGACACTGATCTGGACTCAATCAAGTCTTCAGAACTTCGCAGCCAAAATATTCCTACTACCATGATGTGAGGAATTCATATAGGCTCATATGGGCTTACAAAACTCAGAAAAATGGCAAGAAGGAGTGCTTTATAAATTATGATCAAATTAATAAAAATTTAAAACTGATCTGACAGGGAGCAACTGTAGGGAAGCTAAAAGGTGATGGATGGAAGTCAAAACAATGACAATGCAAGACCAGAGGCCTGTACTACGAAGCAGGATTTGGCGTTAGCGAGGTAACTTCAGGGTTAACCCTTCAGGGTTTTCCGTCCTACGAAGGTGGTTCACTTCTTACCGGGGTAGATCACCATGGTAACTGATGCTGAACAGCTAACCTGCTCCGGAGCAGGTTATGTTCCAGATAAAAGATCGTATGAAAGCACCTCTTGCTGACCAATCAGAGCTCTGTGCGGTGACTGTATGATAATATTACACACAAACGAAGAAGTTACAGTCATAATCCAGGCTGAAAACGACACAGTTTAAACTGACAAATGCAGGAAGGACAGCTGGATTTATGTTGTGGATATGTTTGTTTCACAATGCCGGAGACGGGGAAGCAGCTGAAAGAAGGCTGAAATAGTCATACACGCCTAATCGGTGTCATTCATTACACTTCTAAAAACTGTATATATTAAGACGATAATATCTGACTTTTGAGTGTTCCGTTAAATTAATTAATAAATCTATTAATTTACACATCGGCATTGACACATCGGCATTTTTTTTCTTTAACTAGCTGTCCTTCCTGCATTTGGCAGCTTCAATTGTGTTACTTTTAGTCTGGATTATGTGTTTAACTTCTTCGTATTTGTCTATTATAGTTTACTCTTCCTTTTTTGTAAAATGTGCCGCTCTGCTTTTTCTGTCTGCAAGTCTGTGGACTTGTCCGTGTTTGCGATTGGTCAGATGCTGCAAACACCGCCCCGTTCATGTGAACGCGCTCATAACCAGACAGAGAAACCCTGGGTTGACTTACCACCGTCGTAGTTAAGCCAGATAACGAGAAGATACACTGGGTATGTTGAACTCGCTTAGTAGTACAGGCCTCTGACATTTTTCAGAGCTTTATCAATGTGTGCCCAAATTTAACTTGTGATCCAGATATAATAATAATTGGTAAAAAAAAAGTAAATGTGCTAATCTTAATTTTCCAAAAATATTCCCAATTTAATTATTTTCAATTGACAAATCAACAAGCAACCAGCAGCTACAAAAACACTGTGTGTGTGTGTGTGTGTGTGTGTGTGTGTGTGTGTTTGCGTGCGTGTGTGTGTGTGTTTGTGTTTGTCTCACCGGTACTGGCAGTGGTGAGAGTTGCAGAGTTTTACTTGGGGCTGTGGTCTGTTCTCAGGTTGACAGTAGCTGTCGTTGATTACCTCCATGGTTTTATTGGCTATCCTCATACAGGAAACCACTGTCCTCCTCTCACCTGCACACACACACACACACACACACACACACACACACACACACACACACACACACACACACACACATTAGCTCCTGGTAGGATCTCCCAAGGCAGAGTGGGACGTGGAACATCATCTCTCTGGCGGGAAAGGAACCGGAGCTGGTGCGGGAGGTGGAACGGTATCAACTATATATAGTTGGGCTCACCTCCACGCATAGCTCTGGTTCTGGAACCAGACTCCTGGAGAGGGGCTGGACCTTATGCAACTGCGACTCGCTGGGAGGAAGTCTTTGACTGTTGTTTGTGCTTATGCACCAAACAGCAGCTCGGAGTACCCAACCTTTTTGAAAGTCTCTGGACATTGTTGGACTGTCTCGGCTGACACGCCTCTTCGGTGTCGCGTGGAGGTCGGGGACAGTGTCTGTGGAATGGCAGACGGTGGTTCCCATTTTTAAAATGGAGGGTGTGTTCCAATTATCGGGGTGTCACACTGCTCCCAGGAAAGTTGATTTTAGGGTGCTGTAAGGAGGCTCCGACCGATTATCGAACCTTGGATCCAGGAGGAACAATGCAGATTCCGTCCTGGCTGTGGAACAGTGGACCAGCTCTTTACCCTCGCGGGGCTGTTGAACGGGTCATGGGAGTTTGCCCATCCAGTCTACATGTGTTTTGTGGACTTGGAAAAGACTTCCAACCGCGTCCCCCGGGGAGTCCTGCGGGGAGCACTGCGGGAATATGGGGTACTAAGGACATTATTACGAGCCATCTGGTCCTTGCATAACCAAAGTCAAAAGCTGTGTCCGTATACTCGGCACAAAGTCAAACATGTTTCCAGTGGGTGTTGGCCTCCGCCAGGTTTGTCCCTTGTCCCCGATCCTGTTTGTGATTTTCATGGACAGGATCTCAAGGCGCAGCCGGGGCGAGGAGAGTGTCCGGTTTGGGGCCCTCAGAATTGCGTCTCTGCTCTTTGCAGATGATGTGGTTCTCTTTTTGCGTCATCAGACCGATAACAAACTTTATCTATAAACATGGTTAGACAAACAGAAGCATTCCCTTTATAAATGGCTGTTGCAATATTTGTTGTCAAGTAAACTTGGACCCAAAGGCATGCAAACCTTACTGCCCCTGTGCTTATGCTACTTCCTACTCAGCCCCAGGCATCAGAACATTTCCAGAGGCTAACATTGTGTGAGAGGTGGCATAGAGTTAAGACTGAAGAAAGAAGCATTAAAATTACTGTACTGCTACCCGCTGTGCTGTACAGAGCTTTTGAAATTAAGATGTAACACAATATGGGCCAACATCTAATACACAGGTATTGACCAAGTAAGAAAGTATTTACTGTGTAGTAACAAGGCTTCAGTGATCTTACATTTATGAATGTCTTGGTGTTGTTTGCATGATTGTTGTCAAACAAATTTCCCTCAGGGATTCTAAGAGATCATGACTCTCAGCATTAGTAACCAGCATTTAGAAAAAGATTTTCATTGCTGTAACCTAGCATGATTTTACTGTTTGTTTGTGTGTGTGTGTTACCTCCTCCACATTGGACAGTACAGTCCTGCCAGCTGCTGTGTGTCCAGATGTAGAGATACTGTGGTTCCCTCTGCTCCTCACTGCTCCTGTCCTGAGTTGTGTTCAGAGAAACTGTGTACTCATAGTGGATCCCATAGCTCTTGTCATGAAAGAGCAGCACCTGGGGACACGACGAAGAGTGGTTTAAGGATTAAAGCAACTACGGTGGTTTCACAGTAGTTGCTTCCAGTTAAACAGTAAATCAACTCAAGCATTTTTCCATGAGCCCAGTTTGGTCCGCGCCGTGCCAAGCCAAGCTGCGATGACATGTTTCCACTACAGCCTCACAGCAGGGGATAAGAAGCAGGACCAATAGTGACCGAGACGTGTCAGTCTCCTCCTATTAGTTGAGTTTTGGCAGACTAAAATCATGTGTATGTGCTGGAGACTAAAGAGAAAGCTCTGTGTCTTCTGTGTTCAGCTGATTTTTTCTGCTTCTACCTGAATCTCTGTGGTTTGTGTTCCTGTTTGTACTTTCAGATATCAGCCCTATTCTACTGGTTACTGATTGCTTTCAGTCATATCAGGTTATAGGAAATACAGTACAATGCAGTCCATTTTCCAGTACAACAAAGACTCAGCGATTACAACCTCTCAAATCGGTCACTGCAACTTGGGAAATAAAAGCCTCTCTTTGTCAGTTCAGCGATTCCCGCTGGTGCGTCTACGAGACCGATCTCTAGAGAGAGCTTCAGCCAGCACAGGGGGGTTTTGTCAGCGTACCTGGCCGGGTGGCTGGCTGACAATCCCTGCAGGCGCAAGCTCGCTGTCGCGCCAGTTTGTGGAGCTTCTCAACCTAGAAAACGTCAATCAATTTTCGTAAAACTGCCAATATTCTAAATCTAAACAGATGATCTCTCACCTCAAAAATTCTCAGAAGTGAATTTAATGATGAAACAATATACCGGTGTTTGGACCGGGTAGCCTACCTTCAGACTTCGGAGCTGCCGTGGCTGCATTGATCTCCTCAGCCATGGCAGCTCCGAAGCTCTGCCGTGGTGTGGCTGCTCTAACCTGTTAACATGGAAGCCGACATAAAAAACAACCGGTTCCGCAGCCGCCACGCGCTGCTGACATTCCCAGTGTGGGCACACCGTAATAGCCTATCAAGTGATGGCTACTGTGCAACAAACAGACAAAAATGAACGCAGATTGGAGCCGCTCTGGTGAGCGAGTGGAGCTGTGTGTCGAACGTAATGGCGCATTTCCACCCGATCCTGTGACGGAGAGTGTCTCAACCCTTTCCATACTTTTCCTATGGAAAGCAAGAGAAACAGTCGCCCAGTGCATGGTGGGAGTGTTGCGGTGAGTTGGAGAAGGTCTGTATTTGGATAAAATTTCATAATCGCAACTTTATGCAAATGAACCCGTCCAGCATGACGCGTCCGGCTCACGAAACTTGGACCAAGCTGTCAAACTAGGCGATGTAGTTCTAAAAATAAAACGAGATTCGGCGCCTGGACAAGAGATATGACCCATGACCAGATTATCATAAAAATGCAGCGCAGTGATGTGCATTCAACCCGCGTTGGACCCGTTCATATGAGTCAGCCATCACTGTTTGTTACAAACCCCCCGCCCTCCCATCCTTTTATTAAGACAGTGTTGAGAAGTTCTTTTGCAGTATTTAATTAAATATATGCTTGAAAGCATTTAGCGTTTTGTGTTGGAATTTGTGTTATTAAAAATTTGGACACTAAGATTTTGATTTTATCTGCAAATGTATATTGGTTCCAAATATCGGTTATCGGTCTCCTTGATAACTAATAATCGGTATTGTCCCTGCAAAAAAAAAATCTCCCTGCTAATGGTGCATTAATCAAATAATATAGAAAGTGTCTATCATGTATGTAAAACTAACCAGTGCATATCTAATTTACAGTTAAAGGACTATATTATACATACATACACACTAACAAATGTGATAGACAAAGAAACATCACACAATCATTAGCACCACCGGTAGGATGTTTCAGTACTGCTGTTGTATCCAGCGTGTATTGTGATAAAACTCAGAACAGAGAAAGTGATGTTTACCATCAGGTGTAGGGGTGTCTTAGTGGGTCCTTTAGCGGACATCTTCTCCCACAGTCCCCTTCTGACATAGCGCACTGTGGTTCCGGCCAGCTCAAACTCTCCCGGAAGCTCGATCTTCCAGTCACTGTTGATGGACCTCTTACTGGAGTCTCTCAGAGCTGTGAGGAAGACACAAGGTCAGAAGTAACACTTTCAAACCACGTGTGTTACGAGGGATAATGAACACCCGTTCTGCACGTGTGACCCATTCTTACTAAATGGATGTCACCTGGTTGTCCACCAGACACTAATGTGTGTACAGTACATTTTATGATTATTTTTTGGAATTTCAGTTCATGAAAAGTTGTAGTGTTTACACTGGAGATTCAACAGGGCAGACAGTGGCAACTACTTGGTGTTATTTTATCAAATGTCTTTACTTATTTACTTAATTCTACTCATTGTCTACTAAATGATGACAGCAATCCTATAATAAATATCATAATAATTATGTTCTAACTATAGAGCAATACTCGCACAGCCACCTCCATGCTCAAGGTTTGATTAAATTAATAGTTCAAATTTGGGGAAACACGTTTATTTACTTACTTATTTACTCTCATATCCGTTTATTATTTACAGAGTTGGAGACAGGATGGGGTTAGCCTAGCTTAGCATAAAGACACCTAACAACACCTCTAAACCTCACCAATGAACATGTTGCATCTTATGTGTTTAATCGGTACACAAATGTAAAAATGACAGTTTAAGGGGGAGTTATGTGCTGGAACTATTTCCTGACTAACATCAGACTGTCCAGAGTTTGCCGGCAGGCATGGTACCACAGTGCCCGTACAGAGACCAAATCCTGTGTTCATCAACCATGTCTGACAGCCTGTGCTAAAGGCAGAGATGCTGCACGGAGGTGCTGGGCTAATGGATAAACTGTTGTTTGGATGGATGGATGGGTCATATGTGTTAAAGGTCCCATAACATGCTCATTTTCAGGTTCATATTTGTATTTTGTGTTTCTACTAAAACATGTTTACATGCTGTAATGTTAAAAAAAACCACATTATTTTCCTCATACTTTCTGCCTGAATATACCTGTATTCACCCTCTGTCTGAAACGCTCCGTTTTAGTGCATTTCAACGGAATTGCGTTGCTAGGCAACAGCTTGGGTCGATGTTTACTTCCTGTCAGCTGATGTCATTCACATACATTACAACAGGATATAAACTGGGACCCTTTTAGAATGTTTACGTTTAAAACCGTGTAATAATCTATATATTGTATATTGGTGACCTCACAAATGGACAGAAATCCTGACGGCTTGTTTCAAACGCACAATTTCTGAATACGGGCTGTGTGTGTTTCTCCGCATATTGAGCGTTTTGATAGTTTAACAGTATTTATATAGCACTTAAACCTGCTTTATAATATAAAAGACATGAAAATCTCCCTTTTTACAACATGGGACCTTTAAATTGATCAAATGCTAAAGTGACAGGTTAAATCAAAAGAAAAAGGTAATTCTGGAGTGGTCAGGGCACTTTGCTTCTTCAGCTGTTCCCTCCCTCAACCACAGAAAGGACAGCTCTGGCCAGTGTTTTAAAAGATACCTTAAAGTGGATTGTGGGTTCTCTGAAGCCCGGTCAACTGACTACCTCACCACATGTCCAAAGTAGTGCACTTCATTCTGTCAGACTGTGTGGAGTTGGGCTTCACATTAAGTTGGACTAAACCATATTTGTCCTTGGAGATCACCAGTAGGAATCAGAAAAAATCCAATTCAAAAGAGGTTGTGTCAATGCATGTAGGTATGTGTGTATGTATGTATCTTATTGACACAGATGAAGAGATTCAGCTGCTTTGTATATCCTTGCAAACACAACTTTCCACTGGAAAAACAGTCGGTTCATCTGCTACTGTATCATCACTCTTCTCTCCCTGGCTGCCCACAAAACATCCACATCCTCCCGTTTCATCACAGATTGAATGGGAGCTGAACCGAGCAGTCAGCTGTCCCAGTGCTGGCCCAGCAACGGTCTTAGTGGTAGAGCTGAAAAAGACTATTTTACCTGCTTGAATGTGAGTAGGGCATAGGCAGATTAGGTGTAGACTGATATCGAATTACAAAGGCTTATATCAATAGCCTAGATTTGTCATATAACTTAATATGATCAAGGGTCTCTGGCAGTCTGTTGGGAGTTCCCCTTACATCTGGACAGGTCTGCGGTCATAACAAATTGCCAGTACGTGGACATACACACAAAGCCTACACATACAGCCTCTGATGACAAAATTTAGGTCACACGGATCCTAGCAAACCCTCGCGTACTCGTGAAGTATAACTTTGGCTTAATGCAGCTTCCAGATGCTTCTGCTCTGCCCTTTCAGACAGAGTGATCAACAATAACCCATATTGTTGTTTATGGGTTATTGTTGTTCAAACTAAGCTAAGACAGCTAATATGTGCTCAAGTCAGTTGTCATGGTAAATATTCATGTATTCTGCAGTCTGATTGACATCAGTGTCAGTACGGCCAGGCATGGCAGAGGCAGCATTGTTTTATCGCTGAGCACTTGGGATTGGTACCCGGACTGAAGCCGGACGCTTATCGTCAAACACAGCCATCATTTTTTTTCTCCACAGTAACTGGCAACTTTATCGCTGACGACACAGAGATACCGTGTGATGCCAACATCATCATACTATTGGCTCAACAGCCTTTTTTGAAGTGGAAACAAAACGTCAGATATCTTCCAGAGATAAACAATACATTCATTTTGGAGCCGTCAACAATTTTTAAATGATGAATTCACCATCATAATATATATATATATTTTTTTGGGATACTTTTATCCAGCACCTTTCTATAAGCTCTATGGATGTATCTTTTTTTTTCTAATTATTCATCTACATGAAAATGTTATCAATGAGACCGTTAAAGCTGAAGTAGGCGAGATTGGAGCAAATATGATTAAAAAAAGTTAATTTTATAAAACGGTCGCTATATCGTGACAGTAGTACATGAAACAGGTAACCTAAAAAAATCATGTGCCTCCGTGTCCTCCAGTGTCTTCCGGTGCTCCTAACGGCATCTGCAAGATTTCACAGACCGGAGGAAAACAAGCAGCAAGAGCTGATCTGAGGTCTGCTGTCCATCTGCTGTCTATGAGAGCCGGCTGTCAATCACTCACGAACTCCGACCAAACGGTGAAACTAGGCAGCGCTGATCAAATATGAATCAATATTCTGTTACGTTAATGCCTATTTCTCTCCTCAGATGTTTTCAGAATCATCTTGTAGTGACGTTTGTGACGCGCATTGTGAAATCTGTTGAAGGAACGCCAAGTTTCGGTCACATGACCGGAGCACAGCCAATAGAAACTCTCTCTCTCTGAAATGACCTGTGATTGGTCAAAGTCTCCCGTCACGGGCTAGATTTTTTAAAGCCTGAAAACAGAGCCATGAGGAGGAGCAGAAGTCAGGTTTTCTATCAGAACACTTGAATTACAATATACTGAAAGGTTATTATGGAAATTTTTGCCCAATGATGCCAAAAACTTGTTGCCTACTGCAGCTTTAAGACCGTCAAGTCAAATAATACAAACATCCATTACCAAACCATCCTGGGAAACAACTCCAGCACATTGTCATTCAAACACACAAATCTATCAGACTTACTCCGGTGTACCTCAATGATAATTCAGAGGTAAAAATATACAGATTCAGGCTGATGGACCTCA